>OU015497.1:92027907-92330407 GCA_907164885.2 Dolomedes plantarius | reverse complement strand
ATGTTTATTTAAATATTTGCACATATAACCTTTCTTTTCAACGTAAGTAATGCGTACTACTAGTACGAGAGATATATAGCATTCATGCAAGGGAAATACAATTCTATATATTCACTTGTATAACTACTCATTCACGAAAAATACACATTGCAATACTTACAGATACTTTGAAAGTCAACCAGCAGTGCTGCCATGTAAACTTTGGGCGTAACAAGAACTCGCGTAGGTTTGAAGCTACCTAGCTATGCCTCCAGCGGCTGCTCGCAAAACTCAACTATTATTGAACCAGACTCTAAGCCTAGCTCCAGCTCGATACTTCGTATCGCCAGCACTCCTTCTCCTTTCACTTCCTCTCCCTTCGTTTCTTTAATCTAGCTGCTTGGTTTTTAAACCAACCGCGTATGCCACAATTAGCATATCTTAAGCGGCTTCTTTAACTTTATTCACCTAAAAGTTTGATTATTGTGAATCGAATCTTATGTAAACCTTATACATCGAATCCCAAAAAATTAAAGCATTGGGTCCGGAGCAAATGGCTGGGCAAAATGCCCAAAACCGCCTCTATGTATATAGTATCCCTCTGAAATTCATTACGGTAAGTATTCAAAACAAAAGCAAGGAAAGGAAAAACAGAAAATGGAGTAAAAAATCAACATATTTTACTACTGGAAGCAAAAGTGATAACAATGATCATTATTTTATGAGTAGTATTCAAAGCTTTAAACCAGGAAAGATATTTAGGGAATTTCGAAAAAATAAATATGAATTTTATCCCTACTGGTCCACATAGTATAGTGTTTAGTGTTCTCAGCTGCCCCGCAGTGGACTTGGGTTCAAATCCTGAGTAAGGTTTGGTCGTTTCCCTATCGTCTCCGCTCATAGATAGCAACTGGTTGTCACCTAAATGGTGCTCCCATAATAAAGAAGCCAGAAAAAATTACTCGGGTCTTCACGACCCATTGTCAGAGATGTACCTACCACAAGAGAGAAGTGCCTGCAGCATCAGAAAATATCTCCAAAAGTCATTTTTAAAAAACGCAAACAAGGAAAATATATTTTTTTTCTCGACTGCGGAGGCACTTGTCCTTTCTAGACATTCGATCGAATGTCAATTACTGGGCAAACAACGCCTTGCAGACACCATACCAGTAGTGGTCAACATCGAATGCTGACTGCCACCCTGACTCACATCGCAAGTCTGCTGGTCATTCATTTAAGGGGGCACCATATAGGTGGCCAGCACTACCCCCTACAAACCGGTTCCGTAATTTAGAACCGAGTCAAGTGAAGAGACCGGAACATTTGACCCCGCACCTCCAGAGGTAAATTTGAGAACTAAGAGGACATTGCAGCCACAACAGATTTTTCATGCGCGAGCCGCATTAGTGTACACGGCGGTGGAATTTTCAGTGACCGGCGTCGAACCAGCAACCTTCAGATCACTAGCTCGATGCCTTTGCCAACCGACCACCACCGCACCAGGAAAATAAAATAAAATAAAATAAAATAAATTTAGGCTCGAACACAGTCCGATGATGTATTATACATCATCAGGAAAGTTACCTGGGACATGACTGATATATTATACATCATCAAGTTTTGATTAATGCAAATGCTAGTATAATAAATTTAGTATAGAAATGCTAGTATAATATTTGGAAAATTGAGTATCCTTAAAAAATGAGGCTCTCAGATTTCTGCAGTCAAGTTTAATTATTCCTCGAAGGCATTGCCTCCAATCAGTCGCAGCTAAGTTTTTTTCACTGCTGTTTCTATTGTCATATAATATATATTTCATTTATACCGCCATGTATAAAAATCACCTTTACTTTTATCGCAATTATACTGCCTCTTTTCCTTCAGAAACTAATTAATTCGAGAAAAAAAGCAGTTTCATGTGTCTTTGTTATAATTGTTTTATTAATGGGTTGTTAACTAATTGGTTTTTTCTGTTGTTTTCCTTAGCTTCAATAGTTTTCATTAGCCCGTAAAAAGGGCTAGTTAAGAAAACAATTCTTACGCGAAGAAAAAGATTTCTTAATGTTTAGTGTCACAGTCTGAATGTTTCATAAGTATTTTGTTTAAGCATGTTTATATTTTATTTTTATGTGTATATAAAAACAAAAGACATTAAAATAATAGATGAAGACAAAACTTAATTCAGAACAGGAATCAGGAAAGGAAAAAATAAAATAAAAATAAAGACATAATGTTATATATAAAAATGAATTTTCTAAATAAATAAATCGTATGGTGAAAGTAAAAACAATTTCTTAAATACATATTCTTTGTATTAAAATGAAATTCCCTTTAAATTTCAGAAATCTGTTTTCTTCCAGTTTCTTTTAAGTAATTTTTATTGCTGGTGTTCTTCATATATTTTAAAGATAAAAAGCTTGTTTAATACAGACTTAAGAAATGGGAACTAAAAATCGAGGATGAAACTAGAAGATTAGTGGTGACAGGATATCTTGATTTCCCGTAGGGATTTTGTTAACAAGTTTCATCCTTAGAACATTTTAAAAATATATAATACTTCTTGAGAGAATAACTTTGTTTTGCTGCCGTATATCTACTTATTTAGGAATATTTTCCTCTCCTTCATACATACATACATATATATATATATATATATATATATATATATATATATATATATATATATATATATATATATATATATATATATATATATATATATATATATATATATATATATATATATATATATATATATATATATATATATACACTGAGCGGTCACATTATTACGACTACCTGGCAGTTTTATGTTAATGAGCTATTGCTTCACAGTGTTCCCACTAGATGGCGAGATAGCTATAAAAAGGGAATGCGAAGATATGGGCAAAAAACGTGATGTAACTGAGTTTGAACGTGGGATGATTGTAGGCGCTCGAAGCATCGGAATCAGAGACAGCAAAACGGTTGTACTTGGGAAGTGTTCTAGAGCATCAGTTATTAATTTTTACAGAGAGTGGACTACCAATCAAAAAACCTGGTATCAACGTTAGTCTTGTGGTCATCACAGGCTACTGAATGCTAGATCTGAAAGGAGACTTGCAGGAGTTGTCCAGTCCAACAGAAGTGCAACAGTACGTCAAATAGCGGGGAATCTTGACCAAGGAACAATTGCAAACGTTTCTGAACGAAGTGTTCACCGCACATTACACCGTTTAGGCTAGGGAAGCCGACGACCGGTTCGAAAGCCTCTACTGTCTGCCTCGAACAAAATCAGACATCTCCAGTTTGCAAAGGAGCACAAGGATTGGACAGTAGATGACTGGAAAAGGGTTATGCGGTCCGATGAATCGCGTTTTCAATTAGACCATGCAGATGGCAAGGTGCGGATATGGAGAAAACGGAACAAAAGCATGGACCCCCAACTGCATTGCCACAACACTTCAAGCTGGTGGAGGCAATATTATGGTTTGGGGGATGCTTTGCTAGCCCTTTGATTCCTGGGAAACAGCGTTTGAAGTGCATCCTGTTATATTAATGGTGTACCCTGCCGCGGATGGATACTTCCAGCAAGACAAAGATCATTGTCATAAAGCTGGCATTGTCCTCAGATGGTTAAGAGCATGACGGAGAATTTACCTTTCTTCGTTGACCTGCACACAAGATCTCAATCCAATTGAGAATTTGTGGAATGAGATCGAATGGGGCATCAGGTAGCTGGATCCAGTATCATCAAATCTTAAGGAATTGGAAAAAGAAGTTCATCAGATATGGTCACAAATTCCTCATACCACCTACCAACATCTCATAGATTCCATGCCAAGAAGAATTCACGCAGTATTAAAAGCAAAAGGTGGAACAACATTGTATCGAGGAGGTGGTCATAGTAATTTGGCCACTCAGTGTATATATACCATTAGTTTTACGGGACAAAGGTTTACTTTCTATCCTATTTCTAGAGTGAAATGGGCCTTCTTCAGTCGCCTTTTTATTCGTTAATTTAGATAGGCAAACCAGTTAAGGTTAATAAGTAACTGGTTGCCTTACATTTTTCATGGAAAAATCAAATTTAACTATATAAAATTATTAACAATCATTCACCTAACTATATAAAAATAGCGTAATTATATAAAAATGATAACAATCATTCAGCAGATAAAAAAAAATTCTTTAAAATACCAGAAACTGTTAACCCAAAGAAAATTTTTCAAATAGTAGAAATTTAGGTCTGTGTCACATACAAAACAGCATATTTTTTATTAGAGATGAAAATCAACGCAGATTTAGTAAATAAACCTACCGATTCAAAACATAGTACTCTAACCCACTCTAACATATTTTAGAGCAGAAGTTTTGTAAAAGCGTGTGTCTCTCATTAGTTTTTCATTAAAAATGCCTTCAGAATGTAAATACTGTTAACCGTAAATCGTTTAGGTTTAAAAATGAAATGTTCAATAACAAAAAAATAGAAAATTTCTGTAAGATGGGATCGACTGAAAAAGAGCAGAATTTGTATCTTTTTTCTTTTTCATGACAGATTCATATGAATATGGATTTCACTCTTCTTGAAAGAATCCTTAGTATTACCAACTTTTGATGTTACTCTTGTATTATTTAAATACTCTTGTATTATTTATTCTTGATGTTACTCTTGTATTATTTATTCTTGATTTATTTAAAATTACCATGGCAAACCAACAAGTGATTACCAGGACTCTTATATGAGTCCAAAGTTCTAAAATTGAAAGTTCGTTGGAGGGTATATGCTGAGTAATATTCACAATTTAATAAATTAACTTTAACCGTAATTTCTCAGATTGAATCAAGGAAAAGTGATAATATATCATTTACCGAGACAGAAGATGGCATGCCGAATGCTGTAGTTCACTTTGCGTGGCAACGTTGCCCAGGGTGCACCACGGGGAGGTGGAACTTTTTTTTTTAATATTCGTGAATTCATGGCCCCAGCCATTGGAAAAAAAAAAAACATTTACTGCGTGACTCTTGACATATATAAAAATCAATAACTCTTAGATTATGTCAATTTCAGATCTAAAAAAATATTTAATTTCCCCCTTTTTAAATTGAGTCCAAATTCTATTGTATTTCAGGCCACCATGTTTGATGGTCTGCCGAATGAAATTCGAATGCCATTAGAATACCTATGTGCATTAGATGTTAGTAAGTGTTTTAGACTCCGAACTAGAAAATTACCGAATAATAGAAGAAGACAAAAGAAATAGCGTCGAAATTTCAGAAATAATGTCGATACGGAACTTTCGACTGTCGCGCATTTGATAGCTTTATCATACCGAGGAATACATAATGGAGAAAAATAACAATATAGATTTATGTATTACTCAAAGAACATCCATATTATATTACTTTTCAATCACATGCCTATTTATTATTCCTGATTTTTTTTCCAAACATGTTGCCTTTTTTCTTTGTTTTTAATCAGAAAAAAAACAAACACAGAGTTTAGTACCACATAGATTTTAACTATTACATATTTAATAACATAATTTGCAAATCGCAATTACAATAAAATTATAAACAAGTAATATAGTATAAAATCTTTGAGCCTCAACTTAATTTTAATGAAAATAATTTAATGAAATTTAATAAAAATTATTTTTCAGGGGTAGATAATTAGTTTGAAATACTTCAGAGACTTCCTATCATTTGTTTCTTACCTAATTTCAATATCTTTTCTTATCTTCTGTTGTTGTTAAAGAGGTCCGGGACAACAACACACACACCAACACACACACACCAAAATAAAAAATACTTTTATATGCTGAGCTAAAATTTTTAATTTTTTTGTGACAGTTAACCCTATAATCTGTAAACAAAACCCCACCATAAAACTTCTCATAAAGTTTTTAAAAAATTCAAAATTTAAAATTCTTAAAAAAGTGGGGTAATTTAAAATTGTTATTACTCGAAATATTATTAATATACTCTAAATATTTAATATAATTACAAATTTTTTCATTTAATTAAACATAAATATATAAATTTTAATTCTGATTCAGCATTTTTAAAATATTAATTTAAAAATAAAATAAAAATACTTAGAGTAAAAATTTTAAAAAAATGATGTAACTTATATTTTAAAAATCATATTTTCAAAAGCAAATATTTTTTTCAAATTTGCTGAGTAAAAATTAATTATAATTGAAAAAGACATGTTCCAAGTTTGAACCATTTATCTTTAACGGTTCTTGACTTATAACAATATAAATGGTGAAAAAACCCATCATCCAGAAAAACTCATTTACAGATTTAAACAAAGACTGGCTGCTATTAGAATGTAGCAATATATATATATATATATATATATCCTATTCTAATTATGATAGACACATGATTTGAACGTCATTTTAAACGGAAAAGAACATAATTTATTTTAAATCAATAAAAATATTTTCGAAAATTTTAAGAATTTTGTGTCCAGGATCCCCTTAAAGTAGAAATTTCTATTTATCTTAAAAACAAATATCAGAATATGGCAATAATATGACTAAAGATTGTTTTCCAATTTGAGAATTAATATTTTATATACATACAGAATGATCCATTTAATTTATTTTTTATATTTTAACAAAAATTTCCCAACTTTTCTTCATTCAGATTTTGCGTGGAAAGCGTCAGTGAGGTTATGGGGCTATTTGTCAAAAGAATGCGCGTCTCCTATCACAAAATCGAAGTTGTAATGCATTAAAATTCAAAAGATTACACCGTCCTCACCTGTAAAGTTTATTCAGTCTTGCAATTTGAAGTCCGATCCTGCGGCAACAAACCTATTTCCAGCTCCTAGAGTAAACATGCACTAATTAACAAATTTTCCTAAAAACTCCAGGGGAAATTCTTCCCGAACGAGCAGACACCATTCTGCCTTCCATTGCGCACGGGATAATCCTTTATTTTCAAAATCATGTTGCAATATACAGCTTAAGCAACAAAAATACCAAAAAGTTATGATACGGTCGTTTTCAGTAAAAATAGCAAATATATACAATAACAACTTGCATTACGAATAAACTGAACTGTATAATTAGAAGAAGCAAATTGATAAGCAATGTATACAGGGTATCCGAGCTAAAAGTATCCAAAAGTTACGGCTTATTTTTACGGAACTACACATTAGAATTTTTAAAAAATATTAAAATAGAAAGAACATCTCACCAAATTTTCACATCAATCATAGATTTCGATCATAGTATCCATAGATTTCGATGTGTCACCTTTTGTAGCAAACCAAACGTCTAAATGGTAATCCAGTTATGTCTTAGTGTTTCGTAGCAAATGAGGAGTTATTATACGAATTGCTTGAATGATACGCTTCTTCAACTCCTCCACAGTTTCAGTTCTTTGTTTATACCCAACGGATTTAATGAATCGCCAAGCAAAAACGTCTAAAAACTCCTGATATGCTACGAAACACTTGGAGAGAGCTGGATTACCATTTAGACATTAGTCCTGCTATAAAAGATGCATACATCGAAATCTATGATATTATGATCGAAATCTATGATTGATATTAAAACTTGGTGACATGTTCTTTCTATTTAAATATATATTTTTTAATTCTGATCGGTAGTTTCGTAAAAATCAGTGAAAACTTTTGGATACTTTTAGCCCGGGCACCCTGTACAATAAACCTAAAACACCACCAACGAGTCGCCTCACACTTAAGGCAAAAGTTGAACGCCAGTGAGTCAACCAAATTCGCGCACGCCGGAGCCGAAATCCTTCGAAGCCGAAACCCATATTACACCGCTGGACGATTCTATTCTACACTGGTGTAAGAAATTAAGATAATTTTCAGCCTTGGTCGATTATCTCTAGAACTGCAATACCGATTTTAATGAAATTTGATATGTACATATATTGATACAATACAAAACAAATAACCATTCAATAATTGTAGTACACACGCATGATTGTGCGTAACACTCGTTGGAGTCGGAAGGTATGAAACAGCGGTTGCAGAATAAACAAAAAAATGGGTTAATAGATGGGTTAATAGGGGGTATGGTCCCCTCTTACAGATATACAGGTCTCGCACTGTGATTTCATACTTGAAATAAGGCAGTTCCTGTGGCAATTTGTCCCACTCGTTCAGCAACACTGTCTTCATTCCCTGGATGGTTCTCGGAGGGGGGTTGCGAGTTGCAATTGCCCTCCCCAGAGCGTCCCAGACATTCTCTATAGGGTTAAGGTCTGGAGTTCTGGCTGGCCAATCCATCTGGATAATATCCTTACTCTCTAGAAATTCGTCGACCAGAAGAGCTCTATGTGGCCTCGCGTTATCGTCCATTAAAATGAACTCAGGGCTAACTGCACCCCTGAAAAGGCGAACATAGAACTCCAAGACGTCATCCCTATACCTCACACCAGTCACAGTGACTCTTTCAAAGACATGGAGAGGTGTGCGACCATCCAACATGATGCCTATCCAGACCATTAAACCTCCTCCTCCATAATGGTTGATTTCGCGGACATTGGAGGGTAGGTAGCGGGTCCCTAGTTCTATCCATATAAACGTACGGCGAGAATCGGTGTTTAGGCTGAACCAGGACTCATCAGTGAAGAGAACGGTCGCCCATTGATCCATACTCCAATCTCTATGCTCTCTGCACCATGATAAACAGATTATCCTGTTCGTAGAAGTGAGCTTGATGCAAACAGCAGGTCTTCTTGCAAACAACCCTCTGTCATGAAGTCTTTTGGAAACATCACCCTTGATAAACGGGTTCCTGTGGCTGCACACAAGTCACGAGATAGCTGAGAAGCTGTAGCACTCCTGTTACGCCTCGCTATAATCGACAAATGGCGATCTTCTCTGGCCGTCGTGGCTCTTGGACGACCTTACCCAGGCTTTCTCTCGATGGATTCGGTATCCTGGAACTGTTTCCATAAGTTGCACACGACGCTGGGCGTTAAATTGAACTCTCTACAAATTTAGACTTTAGATTGACTTGCTTCTAGCCTCCCCACAATTCACCACCTCATTCCATCATCTAAACGTTGGTGGTCACTCATTTTTACTGTTACAAATTGAAATTAACAGATTGCTGTAAAATAACACAAAGAAATTCGCCGACGTCTGCTAGCGAAAAATATGCGTCTAAATTTACGCGCGCTTATAAAGCCAGTTTCTCTACTGGCTCCATCTACACACATGTGTACGCTTACGTATTTGGCGTACAAGATTTGCATTTTTGTTTAGAAGCAGTGGTTTTACATTCAGTTCAGTTCTTTTCATGAAATTCGATAAAATATGCAAATTCTCTTAATTTATTTCACCAGTGTATTAAAAAGAAAGCATAAAATGAAATAAAATATGACTATCTAACATGTGTGTAACCTGAAAGGAAAAAAAAGTATTGTTTCAACATTGTTTCAAAAGTTGATTTCTATAACTGAGGTGGGATTATTTAAATGTAGGATTACGTTCCTCCATAGCGGTCCTCCGGAACGGAAAATTTCAGACGCTAAAACCGTTATAATTTTGGCGGCGCGCCAAACCCAGTCTATCGCTTGGACAAGTTAAAATACCAAGATGCGTCAAAATTTTTATATATGTATACACACACACACAAACATATATATATATATATATATATATATATATATATATATATATGTCAAGGAATTAGTGGGAAAGAATAATTAAATTAATTTTAAAGGGGACTTCGGGATTAATTTATTTATTGGCGCTGAACGCCACTATTTTCACATAGCATAGAACAAGCGCGCCGTGATTTTAGGGTAATACCCTTTTTTTAGCGATATAACCTTGACTCGCGTCTGTGGTCGAGCGAACGAAGCTATTTTTAGAGCAAGCACGGGCTTGCGAGGAGTGAAGCTGTTACGTAATTTCAGAGATGGAGACGATTCTAGAATATTTCATAGACATCACAGGGCATGCGCGAAAGTTTTGCGCCTAAGTTTTAACAAAGGGTTTAGTCTGCTAAACCCTTTGGAGCGAGGGGATAGAATCCAATGCTGACGGACGTGAATTCCTCACGTCTCCAAAAAGAAAATGGCAAAAGATGGACGCGCTGCTGTGGAGCTTTGGGTATCATGAAGAGGAGTAAATACAATGATTCAAGATGAACTGATTCTCTGTTTTATTATCCTTCCACTCGACACTAATATTTTAAGGATGATGACTGCAATTTCAAGAAAAGGTGATAGCAGGCAAACCACACGCCTGTCACACACACACACACACACACACACACACACATATATATATATATATATATATATATATATATATATATATATATATATATATATATATATATATAGTTAGATACATATATACATACGAAAGAGGTAAGCAACGATAAGTAATCCTACGTTAATGGCCCGAGGTAGCTTCGTTTAAAGAGACTACCTGAAATGTTTTTGGTTCTTGCAATGAGTAAAATTTCTATATTTTCTCTGATGTCTTTTTGAATTTTACACTGCTGTACAATTAAGAATTTCAATTATTCAGAAAATTTTACATTTCTTAATTTCATGAAAGAAAATAGTTTACCTAAATACAGCTTTTTCAAACACGCCAACTTCTAGTACCATCCACGAAAATACAATAAGCATTCTTATAGAATTCATTTTATATAGCATATTTATTTTTAATCAAGTAATATACTTTTCTTTCCTTCCAGTTTTTTCTTACGGCTGAACAAACTAATTTTTAATTTATTTTTTTATTCCATTTTCAAAGAAGTCTTAACCCTATTCTGTAGTACGTGTGGATGCAGCTTATTTTCATTAAACAATAGAAAATCACTGGGGTGGGAAAATTAACGGGACACAGATAAAAAAAAGAAGTCAGTTTTTTTAAGATGTCGAAAGCAATTAGCTTTACTTTGGACTTAAAAGAATAACGATTTCTTTTCTGTTTACTATGTTAATTGCAATTTTTAATTGTCCGAGCTGAAAAATTCAGGAAAAAAAAATTATATTTTTGTGACTTCTTTGACATAATTTTTTACATTAAGCCAGAGAAAAATATTTTTCTTGAAATCAGAAGGCGCAAATTAACATTTCTCTTTATTATCTGCAGATTAAATTTTCTACACAATGAAAAATCTTTTAATGTACCTCACAAACCAATATCGAGTTCATTAAAAAAATACTCAGTTGCATGTTATATAACACACACACACACACATATATATATATATATATATATGTGTGTGTGTGTGTGTGTGGGTTGGAGTGCTTACTCCATCCATTAGGAGGTAATAATTAAACGTTAAATCATTTTAAATATTTAATGAGACGAGACAATATTTACAGAACAGGACTAACACTTAAGAACATTTGGATGAAATAAAAAAAAAACACGAACAGCATCAATAGAGCTATTCTGCTCAATATCGGAAGCTTGCGGAACACATCCGCTCAGTGTTCTTTCTCAGTCAACAATGATGTTTGCCCGCGAAATTGTTCGCGCCAGAGGAGTGAGGAGTGGAAGTTGTAGTTCAGTGGTGTTACCAACTACACGGCCGTCCTGAAGTTCCAGGCGTCCGCGTCTGGGTTGGAGTAAACAATAAGGCTGAAAAGATAAATAAATAACAAGCAAAAAAAGAAAAAAAAAATTAAAAAAAGAAGCAATTCATCAAATTGGTATGGGTGTTTAGTTTCTGCACCACTATTTCATTTTATCTGCTGTAGTTGAAGTTATGGTTGCACCTTCGTGATGTCGTAACTTTCGAACTTCGTAACGATCGTTGGGGATGATGTTTGTGATCTCATATGGTCCGAAGAACTTAGGTCGGAGCTGTAATCCAGATCCAAATTGAGTTCGTTGTATTGCCATTGTGTCACCGATCTTGTATTTACAAGCTGGTTTACGCCGTTTCTTATATTGTCGTATGTTTTCTTTCTGTTTTCTAGATTTTCGCGAGGACAAAATGCAAGGAATACAATTCGAAATAATTTCTTGAACTAATTTCGTAAGTTGAGGGATGAAAAATTCACTAGAAACAATTAATTCGGTTTTTTGTGAAGCAAAATGACCTTGTGAATGGGCATTTATCACTATTTCTCTCTGCATCATTTGTGGGACTACTAAAAGTTCAGCATCCTGAAGAAGTTTATAAAGAATTCCGTTTTTAACAAAAAATTCATCGGAAGGTGTAGATTCAAGCATAGATTTAATTTGAGATATAAATTCATCCTGATTTTGGGCATTTTTCACCTTTTGAGTGATATCATTTGAGATAATTACAAGAATGGGGTTACGACTTAAAGCATCAACATGTTTCATCTGTCTACCGGGGTCGATGACAAACTTCATAATCAAAGTCTTCTAACATCAATGCCCATCGAGCAATTTTATCTGGTAGGTCTTTTTTGTGCATCGGTTTTTGGAAAGCATCACAATCGGTGATAATTTTAAATTTTGTTCTTAACAAGTAGTTTCGATATTTCTTAAGCGCTTCAATGACGGAAAGAACTTCCAGTTCATAACTATGATATTTTTCTTGTTGAACTGTAGTTTTACGGCTAAAATAATGAATAGGATGAAACTGTCCATCATCTGATTGTTGCAGGAGCACAGCGCCAAAACCTAAGGAGCTGGCATCAGTGTGGAGGGCTAATAGGTATCCCTGTTGAAAAACATGAAGAACTGGGTTTTGTGAAAGATTGTTTTTCAGTTCTTGAAAAGCTGCTATTTGTTCAGGGAGTTTGGGAGCTTCAATAACTTGAAATTTTGGTTCAACCTTTTCATTTTTGACGGATTCATTCTCAAGGGCATCATCATCGGCATCAAATATTTTTGGTTCAAGACTTTTGCCTTGATAGCTCCAATATCAAAAGCATTATAATCATCGTTATCATGAAGCAAATCTAAATGATTGGCATCAGCATCATCTAAATATTTTCCATCATCATTATCAAGAAACAAATCTAAATCATTGGCATCAGCATCATCTAAATCTTTTCCATCATCATCATCATCACATTCAAAATCAATTGGAATATCCGTTTTCTCTACCCTAGAAATCTTATCTTGAGTAGATGTGAGAGGTTTTTCAGACATGCATATTTGGCACTGATCTTGAATTTGTTTTTCTTCAATTTTCTGTTCCACAAAAGGGAGTCATCGAGAACATTGAGCTACGGGGATTTCATCTTGTAATAAAATAGTCATCTTAATTTCAGTAACTTGAACTTTATGGGGTTTGTAGGAAGTAACGATATTTTGAACTTCCTCACGAATTTCAGAATTCAAAATGTGTGAAAGATCAAATGGAAAAGCTTGATCATCAGGAACATTAGCAATATTAACGAAGATGCTGTTATCAGGAGTTTTACATAAACGAATACCGTCTTTATCAAATGTAAATTGGGTTTGCTGTAAAAAGTCGATTCCGATAATCACATAAAAAGGAATCAAGTCATCTTTTAGAACATGTATTTTAGCAGGTAAAGTAATGTTTTGAATTTCGATAGAATCCTGAAAGAAACCGATGCTGTGAACTTGGTTTCCGCCAATTCCTGAAAAGGGAATGTTGGTAGGCTGCAATGGTGGCGAACCAATTCTTCGATAGGTTTTCTCATTGATGAGGGTTGCCTGTGACCCAGTATCACAGAGTGCTGTCAATTGAATTCCTGCAAGTTGAATGTCAACATGCATAGGATTTTTCGATGAAGTTTCAGGAGAAAGCGCGTTTAGAGTTTTATCAGGAATAGGTGTTTGAGAATTAGGTTTTGGTTTAGAACTTCGATAACTTTTGGGGCAATTAGCATGAACATGACCAAAATTTTTACATCCGTAGCATTGTTTACCATATGACTTATTCAAACATTGGTTGCTTTTTTGACCTCTCAAGCCACAGGAATAACATACTGGTTGTGTATTAGGGCTACGTGTATTATCGACTTTCACTTTGAAGTTGGAAGCATAAAATTTTTTCTGATTATTTTGTCTGAAATGTTGTGAACTGTTAAATATTGTTTCATAAATTTTAAATTTTTCCTTAAATTCAGGGATGGATTTACAACCGTAAAGAATAATTTTATTGTTTGTTGAATCAGGAATTCCGTTTATGACATACTCAAACAGAGATGAATCATCGAGAGAACCTTTGTGTGCCAAATCTCTCATAGCTAAGAAATATTCTTGTAGGATTTCAAACGGTTTCATATGTCGAGATTCCATTAATTTATGTAACTGAATACTGTTAATTTTGTTCGAAAATTCATCTAACAAATGGTGCTTCAATTGTTCCCAATTTGTAATTCCAAGAATAGACCTAATTAAAGTTTAAGCGGGACCAGTCAAACATTTTCTAACAAAAGTAATTTGGTGAATTGGATTGTTTATCTGATATAAAAAAAATTTCTTGAACGTCAGACATAAAATTTTCAACACTGTAATTATCACGAGACGAGAAAGGTTTGACTAAATCAACAACGTCTTTTAGACTAAACAACTGGAAAGAGAGACTCGCAGTTTCAGCTGAAGGCAATAAACTTTGATCTGCATCTCCAAAGGAAATGTGTGTATTTTGCTTATTTGAAGATTCTTCTGCGTAAGTGGTGGGAGGGGAGGGAGTTATATTTTCCGCTACGACGTTGTTAGTTTGAGATGAACTTGCAACCGGATGTGGATCATCATTTACTTCGCATTCCGAAAGATCAGAAAATTCCGCTTTTAATAACGATAAATCACTAAGAGTCATAAGAATGGTATTGGTACATTTATCTGGGTCAGTTGAAAATTCTAAATGAAGTAGATTACAAACAGAAATCAAGTCCTTAAGTGAAAACTCCTAAAGTATTTTCTGTTTCGTTTCTTCCAACGCGAATGGCTGTTTGAAACCTGTAAATTTACGTATTCTGGCGCGATTTTGTTTGTCGCCGTCTGTACCAAAAATTAAATGATGTAAAACGTTTATTTGATTCGTACTACCAATTTTTAACGATTTTGCAATATTGGGGTAATCGTTGAGAGTAGCCATAATTATATAGAGATTCAAAAAATTTACAGAAATATACAAATATTCAAAACCAAAATCAATAACTTGATTCATTCTCTAAAATTGTGTTTAAGATCAAGAACAAATAATAAAATTCCACATCAAAATACCATTAGAATTTCGGTTTCAAAAATTTTCTTCACATAAAAATATACAGTTCCCAATAAAATAATATATTTTGTTCTCAACCATATGCATCAAAATAATAATAAAATATTCTTCAAAACTCTATTCAATTCGCAATCATTCAAAATATATACGAAATAAATGATCTGTTGTGGTTGTTCAAGGAAACGAAATTCTTCAAATTAAATATCGAAATATTCATAAAATCATCAAATAAATTCATCAAAATAGAATTCTCTTCAAGAAAACAGAAGTGATAAATTCAACGTCAAAGCACATCAAAAGTGAATTTAGCATCAATTAAATTCCTGCATCAAAAGAACGTTGAAATATTCTTCAGTTTTCTTATATCGTCAATAAGATTAGAATTCCATTAATCATCAAAATTTTCTTGAACAAGCGTCAACGTATGCATCAAATAATTTTAATATGATCAAAGTTACTTACAATTCTGGTTTTGGTTCTCATCATCCAATCAGAATATTATCAGAGTCCGTGGCACATCACTTTCGCTTACGGTTGCGATGTCCGAATCCAAAATGACAGACAACAGTAATCCAGTCCAAATCAAGTCGAAATCCAGTCGTATCATCGAAAGAAAATAAGGTTTTTTTTTTGTTCAGCATGCTAGGGGTGGTTATAGAGTCCGAGACCGGCATGAGCCCTCATGTGAGATGGAGTGCTAACTCCATCCATTAGAAGGTAATAATTAAACGTTAAATCATTTTAAATATTTAATGAGACGAGACAATATTTACAGAACAGGACTAACACTTAAGAACATTTGCATGAAATAAAAAACACACGAAAAGCATCAATAGAGCTATTCTGCTCAATGTCGGAAGCTTTGCGGAACACATCCGCTCAGTGTTCTTTCTCAGTCAACAATGATGTTTGCGCGAAGTCGTTCGCGCCGGAGGAGAGAGGAGTGGAAGTTGAAGTAGTAGTTCAGTGGTGTTGCCAACTACATATCTGTGTGTGTGTGTGTGTGTGCGTGTGTTCCTTTTGAGTGCAAAAAAATATATGCACTCAGAAGGAAACGAGCTACTATCACGAAACTTAACAGGTATGCAGTGTATGAGGATATAAGCAAATGATTACAAATTCAGAAGAACACATCGTTTTATTAAGAAGATATGGCATGAAAAAGGTTACAAATCAGTAAGTAGTAAATCCTCCACTGGCAGCTATACAAGCCGAAACACGGCGTGGCATCGAATCAATGAGGTCACCTAGGACCTCCTGCGGAAGATAATGTCATAATCTTTGCAACTGGGAAATTAATTCCCCAGTATTCCGGGACGGCTGCAGTTTCCTTCCAAGCACGCCCCAGACGTGCTCTATTGGCGAGAGGTCTGGTGACCTGGCAGGCCATGGGAGTACGTCATATCCTTGAAGACATTGTTGTGAGAGTAGCGAAGTATGGCATCGAGCGTTGTCTTGCTGATAAATGGCATCTAGGCGATTTGATAGCATAGGCAGTACAACTGGCGTTAAAATCTCGACCACGTAAATGCGTGCCGTCAAAGTGCGTTGAAGGACGACTAGAGGTGATCGTGCGTCCCAACAAATCGCTCCCCACACTGTCACACCTTGTGTAATCGCCGTATGCCTCTCGACAACAAATGCCGGATCGGATCGGTGGCCTGGCCGCCGGTCCGCGTATACGCTGGTCATCAGCACTGAAACTGAATCGGGATACATCGCTGAAGATCACACACCTCCAGTCGACCAGTCTCCAGCTTGCCGGAGGTCGGCAAAAATCAAATCGACACTGCCTATGATGTGGGGTCAGTGGTAGGCGTCTTAATGGACATCGGATCCTTATACCTTCGTCGGCCAGTTTTCTCCGAATGGTTTCCCTTGATAAATGGCGTCGAACCAATTCTAGCGACGTTGTTGGTGCGGACCCGTCCGCTCTTATGATTGCACAATCCTTGCGCGCATTTCTGTTCCTGGGACACCCTGAACCACGCGACGGTAGACTATCCCTTCCGTGATCCATTGTTGCCAACACCTAGCAACTACCATATTTCACCGACCGAGGTTGCAGCCGATACGCCTGTTCGACCAACCTGCTTCTCTGAGGCCTACTATACGCACCCTATCAAAGTACTACAATTGTTCGTACTGTCGCCGGTTAGGGCTCAGAGGCATCTCTGGTCACAATACCGTTCATCCAAGTCGACAGATTTGTTTGAATAGCACTATGGCATGATCAATCATGCTTTTAAACTCTCCCAGCTGCGCATCTCATATGTGCATAGCACGCTTACCCTTGTCTCATTGGCGTAGAAATTTCAATCATTTGCATATCTCTTACCAGACTACATTCCTGCCGAGTTAAGTGATAGTAGCTCGATTTCTTCTGGGTGCATATATTTTTTTGTGACAGAGTGTATATATATGTAGTGCAGAGTAGTAAGACTTGTGCGTAATTACTAGTTGTTGTGTGAAAATACCACACACTACATTTTAAAAATTACAAACTTATTTATTAGGCTGAGTTATCAAACGGATAGCCACTAGTGGACTGCCATTCATGAATAATTTCTCCTTTTCGGAATGCAAACGCAAATCACACATTGCATACGCCTCAAAGTCCGATTCATCTCTGCTAGTATGTATATATATATATTATATATATATATATATATATATATATATATATATATATACATACTAGCTGAAAACCCGCACTTCGCTACGGAGTACATTCAAATTAAAAACAACGGTCAATGTATGCAATTAAGGCCAAAAAAATAAATACTATATATATATATATATATATATATATATATTTATAATAAATACGACGATCGATGCATACAATAGATGTAAAAAAAAACAAAAATATATATTTATAAAAATCGTAAGGGATATTTTTATAGACAAAATAATGTAGAAGATAATATTCAAATTACATACTATAGAATATTGTACAGTTACTATTATACAGTTTGAGGAACATAATAACTTTTATTGTATTCTAATATTTTTTTGGATAATGACCAATCGTCTGCCGCATTAGCAAAAAAAATATTTTTTTTGTCTATTTAGTTCATATGCACGTGATTATACATTTATTTAAAGTACCAGAAAAAGAAATCACGTGATAAGCATTTAAAAAATTAAATTCTAAAAATTTATTTTAAAAATTCACCAAAAATCAGAAAATGGAGGTAAAGATTCGAAAAGATCTCATTTTAAAGGGATTTTTATGATCTCTCTCGTGATACAAATTTCATAACCCTCAATTTATAATTCTAAATGCAAACTTAAAAAAAGTTAATAAACAGCTTAACAATTTAATTTAAAAAAATCTAAGAAGCATTTTTCAAAAATCTCTCTTAGTGCACCCCTAAACTATAAGGAAAATCGTCATGCAAAATTTCAGCCCTTTAGGTCCAGCGGTTTGGTCTGTGCGTTGTATGTCAGTCAGTGAGTCAGTCAGTTACGGAACTGTTTTATATATATATATAAATGTATGTATGTATCTATGTGTGTGTGTGTGCGTGAACTAATTTTGTTCAGATTTTAACCTTTTGATGGGTACTTTTACAAATATTTCAGTTTCAAATTAAATGAAAACTGTAAGTTTTAAAACCAGTATATAGAATATTACAGCAGAAAGACAGTTATTTTTTTTATGAAAATAAGGACAAGCCTGATATTCTAAGAAAATCAAATACTTTCGGCAATTTTTCAGCAATAATAAATACAAATGAAGAAAATTCTTTTATCGCCATTCGCCCTGGATGACATATGTTCCAAGTCTACATCAAGGAAAACGATGTTTTCACTCAATTATGATTAAGGTTTTTAAAAAAATTTTAAAAAATGAAGAATACAAAAAAAAATCCTTTACCAGTTTTTGTTTGGCTTCAAAGAAACAACTAAAATTGATATTTTCGATTTTGGTCATCCCTTTTGACCTTCAATAATTTTGATTTAATCTTTAACCGATAAAGGTAAAAAAAAAGTTCGGGTAAAAATTCTATCATAAATTAGTAAGGAGATATTGATTCTACCCGCGTTACCGCCATCATTTTTCTTACGTTTGTATACGATGGATTTGTATTTACTTAAAGTTTTCTTTTCTTTCATTTTTTTTTACTTTAGTTTAATAGTCAACGAAGATTGATTGAATCCGAAAGAACTATTATAAGGTATCCAATACTGCATTTTTTTCTCACAGCATGATATTGAGCATATTGGAATAAATAAAAAGGTTAGACATTAAAATGATAACTGTCACTTACAATGTTTGTGTATGTTCATGAATAAGACAGTTCGAAAGAAACGTGTATCTACAAAGGATTTCCTCATTAGTAAAAGAGTATACATATTTTACTTTGTAATTTTTATTCCCTCCTGTTCGATGTTGTATCATGGATTAATGAATATCATAGGAACATAAATTGATTCGATTAGATATCAAGGTTTTTACTACTTGTCTACTATTCAATTTTCTTTGTTTAAAAAATATCTGACTGTTTTTTTAAAATTTATATAGGGTTTTAGTATCACAGTCAATTTTGTCATTATCTATTAAGTTGTAACTTTTAAGGGGATGGGGGACATTTCAAAGCAATTTTTGAAATTTTTGCCTCAGAGATATGAAATTTTGCATCTATATTTATTAAAGTATAACTATATCAAAGACCTTATAAAATTTTATAAAAATATAAGTTTTTTTTTTATATTTTAAAATTTAATTTTTTATTGTGTTTTTTAAAATGTTCCTCGCGATCTAATTTCTATCTCCCCCCTTAATTTTGAATTTATATTGCTTATAAATACATTTTGAACAGAGGTATGTATTATTTTGGGCTTTCATTAAATAATTAGTTTTTAAGAATTATTTTTACCATGTTTTTATTAACTTGTTTTTTTGTTTGTGTGTTTGTCCAGTACAAATCTTGCAATCAATTTTTAACTGACTTCCCGACTAGCTAGACATTTGAAACTTTTAGAATAGCTCAGAAGACGATGACAATGCATTTTTTAATACCTTTAGCCATCTTTAAGCAGCTTTTTACCATGTTTTTATTATTTTCAGTTAATTTTGTTTTGTAGACTGGTGCAGCCATCTGTCGGCGGGACGGGAACGAAAAGTTAAACGCAAGTTAACTTCCAATTAACTTCATTTTCTTTCAAGTTGATGGGATAATTCATGAAAAAAATATTAAAAAACTATTTATTAATACATAGAATTGTCAAGTTTATATGATTCAACAGAATATTTAAAAACATGGTATATAAAAAGTTCTTTTTATCTTGTAATTATTATGCTTGCACTCTGAATATTCCTGAAATTTTTGTACTTTTCAAAACTTAAGTTAAACTTAATTTTAACGATGTCGAAACTTGAAATGGATACATAACTTTTATTTTAATGTATAAGAGGAGTCATTGTTTTAAATTTTATAAAATTCCGTAAAAATTTGCGACGCAAAGAGCATTTCAGAGACTTGCAAATCTGGAAATTACTCACTTTGATATAAAGCCATTTAAAAGATATTTTTCACCTACCTTTAATATTTACCATTCTAAACACACCAAGTTTTCATTTTAATTTTCATTACATATTTTAAATTCTTTTCAATATTTAATTCAATATTTGCATATTTTAAAAATATTAATACACCCCAAAAGAAATTCTAATTTTTGTTCGATTTTTGGTAATTTGAAAATTCACCATCCCCTTAAAGTACCTTGCTAAATCGCCTTTTACTCTCGCTTCAAAATTACAGAACTATCCATCTCATTTTTACCCAAATTTCGCTCTCTGTAATGGCATGCTACTAAGTGTTTTACAACTCAACTTAAGCTTCAGTTTATTAGGTTTTTTTATCTTTTAGAGTTCCATGCTAGGCCCCCTTGAAAAAAACAATAGAGGTCGCCATGCTGGGTGACGCCTATTGCAAATATATACACCCTCAGCGTACCTGGAAGCACTAGTACTGTACACTGAAGGAACGCATATTTTCTAAGCCTCCTTGTCTCTTTCTGCATATACTATGATAGAGGGAAGCAAAATTGGTCTATTTTTAGTAATGTCAGTGAATGAAAAGGTAGTTTGCCAATTTTTAATCGCTGGCACTGTATACAGTACTAGCGAATGAAAACACTATATCATTCAGTACTATAAACAAGGAATATTGGTAGCTCTTTCTTTTCTCATCTAACTTTTATTCTGAATAACTCTCCTTATATAACAGCCGAATGTAAAAATAATGTTAATAAAATAATTCTTTCAAAACGTTCTTTTGAAGATGAAAGAGGAAGAAAGGGACGGGTTCAAGATTTTTTAAAGGTATAAAAAAAGTAGAATATGTTAATTGGATAGTGTTCTTCTCGACAGTTCCTAAATTCTGTCAGCATCGTGTATAAGGCGTTAACCAGCTGTGGCTGTACTGTAAGCAATATATATATATATATATATATATATATATATATATATATATATATATATATATATATATATATATATATATATATACAGTGCCATCATTCTGTGAGACTCCATCAGGACAAAGCTAGCAGTCACACATCAAAATCCACTGTAAATTTCCTAAAAGAAATGGAACAAAAAACTGGTATCAAGGCCATACCCTTCACTGATATCCCTACTAAATCTTCCAATGTATCACCTATGGATTTTTGTGCTTTCGGACTTTTAAAATCTGCATTATCCAAACGTCGTCCCAAAACCCTTACAGGACTCTGGAAAGCTGTTCAGGAGGAATGGGATAGAATACCTCTTCTCACACTTCAAAAGGAATTATTATCCTGGAAATTGCTGTGTCGAAAGATAGTTCAGAATAAGGGATGTCAAATAGAACATTTAAAACACAAGAATTTTATGTAATTTAGTTTTGTGAATACAATATACATCGTCTAAAAAATGTGTGAACAGCCTTTGTATATATATATATATGTATATATATATATTTTTTTTTTCGAAAGACATTTAAAATTTACTATCCTATAAACTCACTAATTCTGAATAATAAAAATAGATTAAACAATCTGAAGCCCAAAGTAGCGTAGTGGTAGAGCGTCGGTTTTCGGTGCTGATGGGGCTCTGGTCGAATCGCGACGTACGCCATTAAATACCTGCGTGTCTAGGCCAGATATGGGCACATTATATACGTAGATCGGAAAGTCCCTCTATGAGGTCAGAGGAGGTCGAAGAGAGTACGATCCCCCAGATGTCACTCTTGGTGGGGGGGGGGGGGGGGCTCGTTCAAAATTGAAGTGGTACCTGGCTAAATCGGACTTCGACCCATTTGGCACCATTATAAGCCGGAGCTGCACCCCTCAGCCCGATAGCCCATATGGAGCTGATTTGGAATACTTCTGGCGAGGGGGCATTACAAAGACCAATAACAGCTAACAATTTGATTTATTTTACTAAAATGCTAAGAAAAAAACTTTTTGAGATCTAACTAGGTGAGGATAAAGGAATTTAACTAGAATACATAAAATGAAGAACTAAATAAGCCAGTTTATCAAAAGAATGCATCGAAACAATATATGCAAACTGCGCGTTAAAACAGAAAAAAAACTACTAATGAAAGCATGAAAGTCGGATAGTTTATTTATAACAACACAGTAAGCATGGAGGGATTTAGGTTTTTTTTCATTTTTTTGTCTAATTTGTTTACATTGAACAAAAAATTATAAAATATTTTAAAATGCAATCTTGCAGTTTTCATAAAAAAAAAACAATTTTCAAAGAGCAATTCTTTTAATTCGATATTTCGGAAAATCTATCCTATCTATCAATATTCATCAATATTTCGAAAAATTACATGCTTTTCTTCTATCAGTCGACATAGGAAAAACACTTCAAAATTAAAAAAAAATATATTTTTTTGACTTTTTAATGTTCTGTGAGGATTTTAGATCACGAGATACTCTTAGGGTACACTTGGTGATATTTTGAGTTCGCAACTGTCAACTGAAGATGCCGATAAAGATATTATAGTACATTCCCAGGACTGACGGATTTCAGATATGGATAACATCCACTTGAAGAGGGTAGTAGTGGTGAGGAAACCTATGTGAAAAAACGATCGAATGCAAGGTGGTAAAGAGACAGAATGGACTGATGGACTGTTCCCCCAGACCGATAACAGCAGAGTACTGCTCTTCAGGCGAACGCGAAGGAAATATGCAATTATTTTCGATTCAAACGGAAGTGATCGCAAACATTTCAATACAATCAAGATATCATTCGGAATCAAAGCCTAGATTTGGATGTTTGAGATAGCAACTTAGTAGAGTTTACAAGAGTCCACTTCTTTTGTGGAACTATCGTACATGAATAGCATGCAACACAATATATGTCAAGGGGGAGATCTGTTCTCGATTGTCATTAACTTTATTGCAAAATATTTGCATTGCGTTCTGTGTGAAGATCTAGAAAGGCTAGGAAAGTTTACAACAGGATTCTCGTAATTTTTTGGCGGGCATTAATGTATTAAAATTTTTTATTACGTGTTGAGGCTGATGTTTATTACCCTTATCGGATTCGCTCACCTCAGTGTTAACCTATGGAGAAAATGAGTTCAAGGATTTCCTGACTTGGACTGAAAGATTTTTTCTTAATTGTACTCCGTAATAGAGAAAGAAATTTTACACCATGGGCAATTTTTATTTTTTTTAATAGAAATGCAAATAATATTTTAAATTTTAAATTATACGGGAGATATGATTAAGTGTGTTTTAAACGCTCCTAAATTCCTTTGGTGGCCGAAATTTATAAAATGAATCCTGTTGCAACGTGCAGAAAAGTTCAGGCCATCTGAAAATTCCATTTTTATTTCATTATCAGCATTTATGTAGCTGTAAATAGTAGACAAATTTTCTACATAGGTTAACACTGAAGTGAGTGAATCCAATAGAGTTAGCACACATCAGCTTTAACTGTCCAAAAACAGGAAAAAAAATGATGATGCAAACTGAGGAACACCTTTGGAATTGGACAATAAATTTCTAGCACAAATAGAGCTGCAATGTTGCGTAACAGCCTAAAAATGTAGTCGTAAATTTGTATTTCGCGTTATTCTAAAAAACCTGACTCACCAACAGCAACTAAGTTAGAAAAATTTATTTCCAAGAAAAGTGTCTCACTTTCACTTTTATGTTTTTTTTTAACTTTACTCGTACTAGGCATTTAATTTACTTTTTACCTTGGAGTTATTTTGCAGAAGTTAATTAGCCCATAAATTAGCTAGTTACGACCACGCATGAAGGCCCTCATATTATATTGTAAACATTTCGGAATGAATCTTGGAACTGTTATTATTTACTCTTTTAGATTTTTGCGTAGCTGTTCTCATTCCCTGTATTTTTTTTGTTGTTGTTGTTTAAATAAAGATTGAGATCAATAATTGCAAAACCATGTAGAAATTTTCATTCATTTATGGTCATTTTTAAATTTTAAAAATAAACATTAAAATAAAGATATTAAAGATATTTTTGCAGTCATTTTATTTCTGGTTAAAATAACAAAATTTTCTATATTGAGAGAAGATAAATTCATATAATGTTTCCCAGTTTCTTTATAGACTAAGAAAATTACATAATTAAGATATATATATATATATATATATATATATATATATATATATATATATATATATATATATATATATATATATATATATATATATATTGTTCCGTTTACTTGGGTTCGTTAGGATTGAATAAAATCTTTTCAGAAACTGCACACAAAATAAAATTTATTATTCTGTAAATTCTTCAGACGCATACACAACTTCAAACAGAAAACACGTAACATCTGTGTTCTATACAGCGGAAAACTCTAAAATCACAAGTCAGGATAAAAGAGACTTCAATATAATATACACGCCTACCGAAGTTTTAACACATTTAATTCTCACTAGAAATTGAACTGAACTCCAATGCGAATGTCAGTTATATTTATAGACTTCCAAAGCGTCCCTATCGGTCAGCCAACTAGATATCTCCAGAAGCTTCTATAAAGGTGTAGATGACAAGTTGGCTGCCATTTGGCGCTATATCGCGAAATGTGGTGAAATATTGCCCAATTTGGCGACTAAAATAAGTCACCAAATCCATCGCCAATTTGGCTAGATTACCATAGTTTCGTATAATTCGTAACAATATATATACAGGGTGTAACGAAACTCTTGGGCAAAACTTTAAGGGGTGATAGTACACATCAAGACAAACAATATTATATAAGAAACTTAGGGTCCCAAAGGTCTTCCAAAGGAGATAGACGCCATTAAAATTTAGGGTCCGAAATTTCAAATGATTATAAAAAACGGAAAAATGGGCCAATTCGTTAGCGGTTTTAGCTAAAATTATTCTTTTTGTCAGTTTTTTCTTGAAAAATAAATTTAAAGATAAAGTAAAAAAAATGTCGATAGAGGGCGCTTTAGACTTTGGAGTAACGAACAACTATTTTTTACCGTTTTTTTTTATCACATTAAATGCTTTCAAAAGCTTAGCCTTAAACTTAAATTTTGAGCTCAAAATCTGATTCGTTGGGGGTGGTTAAGTAGCACAAACGGAATTGTGTTCAGGAGTTGAAATTTGAAACTCCCTCCCTCCTGAACAGAGTTCAGTTATTCCCGATCTTGGTGTCGTAGGACTTTCTGTCGTAGACCAGGCAGCAACTACTACCTCCTAGACGTAAAATAAACTAGAGAGGGATGACAAAATTAAAAAATTTATTCATAATACTAGACGTGAGCAATTTCTCCTCTCGAACAAAAAACAAAAAACAATTTGATGTACGAACGTCGTGCGCATGAATGAAGGTTGAATGAATGATGACACGTAGAAAATGGTACACGCATGATTTTCTTGTGGAATCACAAAAACTGCTCGGAAGAGCGCCCACCAGCAAGGATGCAGGCCTCACACCACCGGCGGAGGGACTTTCGAACATTAGCAAATACCCCGGGCATCTCCCGGATATCGCCTGCTACGACGGCAATTCTCGCAACCAGTTCCTCGTTGGAGTCGACAGGGCTTGCGTAAACAAGACTCTTCATATGGCCCCAGAGGTAGAAGTCTAGACAGGAGAGGTCAGGCGAGCGTGCCGGCCAATTTACCGGACCACCCCGTCCAATCCATCGCCCTGGATATGCTGTATCCAATGCACTTCTCACATTTGCGCTGAAATGTGCAGGCGCTCCATCATTTTGGAACCACATACGAGCCTTTATGTTGGCTGGAACACTTTGCAGTAGAACTGGAAGCACCTCTTGTAGAAATATCAAATACGTTCCGCCGTCCAGGCGCCTTGGCAGAAGATATGGCCCGATCAAATGATCGTGGATAATTCCGGCCCACACATTGACGCTGAAACGGCGTTGATATGAATGAGGGCGGGTAGCGTGTGGGTTAGTGTAAGCCCAGTTGTGCCCAGTTGTGAGCATCCAAAATCGTGAATAACTGAACTGCGTACAGGGGAGGAGGGGGGTTCAAATTTCACCTCCTGAACACTGTTGAGTTTTCGCGACATAAACACTCCCAACGATTCAGATTTTTAGCTCAAAATTTAAGTTTAAGTCTATGCTTTTGAAAGCATTTAATCTTATACAAAAAATAACAGTAAAAAATAGTTGTTTGTTACTCCAAAGTCTAAAGCGCCCTCTATCGGCATTTTTCTAACTTTATCTTTAAAATTTATTTTCCAGAAAATCTTGACATAAAGAATAATTTAAGAGAAAACAGCAAACGAATCGACAAATTTTCCCGTTTTTTATAATCATTTGAAATTTCGGACCCTAAACTTTAATGGCGTCTATCTCCTTTGGAAGACGTTTGGGACCCTAAGTTTCCTATATAATATTGTTTGTCTTGATGTGTACTATCACCCCTTAAAGTTTTGCCCAAGAGTTTCGTTACACCCTGTATATTATATAATACAATACACCTATACCTCGGTATAACGGCCTTTTTTAATTATGACACTTTTTCGATTTACGGCACATAATGTTTCGTTATACGATCACAACAGTGGAAAGTGATGATGGCAGCATATTATAACTTAGTGATTCTTCATGTTAATGTTCGTCATCACATTAAAACAGTTTTTAAACATATTATTTTATGTTTTTTATTATATGTATACATATATGCATATGATTTCTTTTGTTATTTGTTTATATGTTTATTTTTTGAATTTCTGTTTATTATTACATTGTTTTGTAATTTTATTTTTATGTAACCATTTTTATAGGAAATAAAAATAATAAAATGCTTTATGAACTAAAAACTATATTATTTATAAAAAATTGGAACAGTTCCAATTAAATTTGTGCGGGTTTATATCAAAATAATTGATTCGTTATACGGCTTTTCGCTTTACGACCACCCTTTCTGGAACGTATCTAGGCCGTAAAGCGAGGTATGGGTGTATATTGGAACTTATTTGTTTTTTATGCTTTTTGACTGGAATAATTTTTAATATGACTTTTCTTCATTTCAGTTTCTTTTGTACTACTATCACACATAGTGATTTTTCTTAACATGTCCTGACAAAAACGTATAAATTCCGCCTCATTCCATGGGTATTCGGAAGAATCTTTTAACCTACTAATGAAAATCCCTACGTGAATAGTGTCTCTTTTCAACATTTCCCGAGATCATTTTGTATTCAAGGTCTGCTTCTCCTAGTGAAACGACAGTAAACCATAATTATGAATATTCAAGAAAAGTTTTTCATTTTAAAACATATCAGCAAAGATCTTTTTAATACAGAATGAGTTTTAACTATTACTGAAAAACGTCACAGACTATAGGTACTTAAGGGTTTCAGAATAGCGAGGGTCCTATCTCGAGGCGAAATTTCCTATTTGCATACAGTCGTCTTGTTTTAAAATTTAAATTTTGCCTGAATATGAATTTCCATTTCGAAAATGGCATGCATCAGCAAGAAAGTTATACAAAAGTCTGGAATTCATAAGTATATATCATGCAGACAGCAAACACAGCAAAAATTTTGAGAGATCTAACAAACTCATCTGTGGAGTTGTGTTTCATGAGAGTCCATGTGAAGAAAAAATAAAAATATTAGTAATTTCATTTTACCTTTAGCTATATATCGATACGCGTAATAAAAGAAACTTGAAGAATTCTTAAACAATAACTATTTCTCTTTTGCTAGTGAAAAATATAGTATATTAATCGTGATTAGAATTTAAAAAATGCAAGAGTTGTTTAAAACTGTGTAAAATTTATAATGCATTACAATAAAAATTGAATTTTAAATGAAAATTGAAAAAAAACTATATTATTATTTCCGATTTAGTTTCAGTTATGATAAGACGATGTTGCGCCAATGAAAGAACAATAAATATTAAGGTTACTTTTTTAAAACTATATAACTAGGCGTTCGTGCAATTTCTATCCTTCAACAAAGGAGTGAAATGTCATCAGAAAATTAAAAGTAAATTCAACTTTATGAATACAGAATGGTGTTTTTGTTTTAAGCATTTCATAATGGTGTTTTTGTTTTAAGCATTTAATTTAGCTTTTGTATAAAAGCTTTTTATAAAGCTCATAAAAGCTTTTGTAATTATGAAAATTGAAAATTCCAATGATATATATACCATTGAAAAATTTCTTTTAAAAGTATTATCTTCTTTTAAGTATAAAGCATGAACATTTGTGAAATTCTGTATTTTAGCTTTGAGTGTAATCACAAAATTTTTATAGACTTCTTTCCATAAAAATGCAGTGCAAGGTTAGAAGTTGATGTTTCAGGGCACAGAACAGTATATTAATGTTACGTTAACTTGTATTTATTGGGAACTTCCTTATTTGCTGGGGGAAACGCATTTTATGATAATGTTCGGAAAAGAGTAATATGTGAGTCAAAGGGCAGTGATATTCCAGTGTTTTCCAGTGAAACTCATATGGTAATGGGTTGAACCGAAATAATGTTACATAGATTAAATTGTTGTTTATTATACCGGAAGTGCAATGGTTAAGCGATTCTTCCCGCCTTGGCACTAAGCCAAAAATCCCCCTCACCTCCACTCTTTAGTCCGAGTTAAGGCAGCGTGTTGTGAACACGCTAATTTGTAACTCTCCGTAATTAATATATAAATAAAGATGTTCCTTTTTCTAGTAAGATATAATAACGTACGCATTTATAGCGCACTCCAACAGGTTATGGACCCAGATTATTGTTATTATATCTTTTAAACTTCCATTTCTCCGTAAAGATAATTTTGTTGCTCTCAGCGTAAAGTGACTTTCGATTTGACGCCACATATTCTTCGTTCTATTTGGAATTTCGGATTAGCGAAAAATGAATATATTGGAATCCGGCCGCCATATCGAAAAGCTGAATAATAACAACTTCTACATTTGGAAATTTAAAGTTGAACTATTGCTAATTAAAGAGGACTTATGAGAAGTTATAGAAAAAGAACCACCATCGGCATTAACTGCAAAATGGTCAACGAAAGATGGAAAAGACCGTGCAACTATAGGTCTTTTATTGGAAGATAGCCAACTTGGGCGCATCAGGAAATTAACAACAGCAAAAGAAACATGGTTCGCTTTGGAACATTATAATAATAAAGGAACTCTCGCGAAAAGTCGGACTCTTAAGAGAATTGTGTTCTCTTCGATTGAAGCAAGATGGAATAATGGCAGATCATCTTATGAAAATGAAAAGTCTGGTGGATCAACTTTCCGCACTAGGTGAGAAAATTTCTGATCCATTATTCATAGCTTTTATGTTAAGTAGCTTACCAGTTAATTACGCTACAATAATAACTGCTCTTGAAATAAGACCAGAAACTGATCTAGCATTAGAACTTGTTAAAGGTAAACTAATGGAAGAATTTAAACGAAAAAGCGAAAGTAAAGATATTGATAATGCTTCTAAGGATAATGATTATAAAGCTCTTAAATCTGTTAGTAAATCTGTTAACAATGTTTATGTTGATAAAAATAATAAGTTACGTACTTGTTTCTTCTGTAAGAAAATTGGCCATTTGAAAGCCGAATGCAGAAAATATGCGAAGTGGAGAAACAAAAATGACCAAAATCAATTGGTAAACGTAACGAAAGTATCGGATATTAACAATAATTTAGAAGTTAATAATGAATATTGTGTTTCTAGTACAAATTTTATCAATAATTCTTGGTGTATTGATAGTGGAGCTACAACACACATGTGTACTGATAAAAATATGCTCACTTTTGTTGACGATAATGCCATTTCGGATCGGATTATTTTAGCCAACGGTAAAGCGGTATTCAGTCAGGGAAAAGGAAACTGTTTGATAAATTGTAGGAACCAAAATAATAAGGAAGTTTTAATAACTGTAAAAGATGTTTTATTTGTTCCTGATCTTTCCAACAATTTATTATCTGTGAAGAAGCTGAATGATAATGTCTATGAAGTTATATTTAAAGATAAGAAGTGTCGTATAATTAAAGATAACAAATTTATTGCATCAGGATGTATTAAAGAAAATTTGTATATTCTTGAAGAAGGCGAACATGCCTTACGCACGAAACAGACGCATGCAGAATGTATTCATGATTGGCACGCGAAGTTAGGTCATACAAACCCAGCAGATATTTTAAGAATGGATAAAGATAATATGACCGAAGATATGAAAATATCACCTTGTTTGCAGAAAATTGTTTGTGAAGAATGCATTGCAACTAAAGCTTGCCGTGAAACATTTCCTCAACAATCTCTCTTGAAAACTTCTGGAACTCTTGATTTAATTCACACTGATTTTTGCGGTCCTATGAAGACGCTGACACCAAGTGGGACCAGATATATTATAACAGTTATTGATGATTTTAGCAGATACAGTAAAGTTTATCTTCTAAAGCGTAAAGAAGAAATGCAACAAAATATCCAGTATTTCATCAAAGAATCTCTTCCCCAATTTGGCAAAATTCCTAAGCGTTTGAGATCAGATCGAGGAGTTGAATATATAAGTAAAGAATTTGAGAAACTACTTAAAGCTAACGGTGTTTTGCATGAAAAGACTGTACCATATTCACCGCAATAAAATGGTGTAGCAGAACGGAAAAACAGAACATTACTAGAGATGACAAGAGTGATGTTAAAAGCTGCAAATCTTTCGAACAAATATTGGGGTGAAGGTGTTGTCACAGCAAATTACTTGCAAAATAGACTGCCAACAAAAGAAATCACATCAACTCCCTTTGAAAAGTGGCATAGCAAAAAACCTTCATTGTCACACATACAAACTTTTGGATCCCCTGTGTATGTTCACGTACCTCGTGTAAAGCGAAAGAAACTTGACGATACAGCTGTTAAACGTATCATGGTTGGATATGAAGAAGGCACTAAAGGATACCGATTACTGGACACAAATACAGATACCGTAATCATCAGTAGAGATGTTACCTTTCTACCGAAAGATCCTCATGCCAAGTGTATGCAAGAAACAGTAAATACAGAAACTCAAAACATTGAGAAACAAGCAGATGAAGAAAACGATGCAAAATTACCTGTGGTTGAAGATCGAATAAAGCAAGAAGTCTCAGACGAAACAGAACCAAGACGCTCGGCTAGACCAAACAAAGGTATACCACCCGAAAGATTAAAGATGTCGTCTTTTAAGGCACAATCAGTGGAAACATCTGATCCATCGTCAGAGCAAGCAGCATGTACCAGCCCAAATAATGAATATTGGAAACAAGCCATGCAAGCAGAAATTGACGCTTTAAAAGAAAATGGAACCTGGGAATTAACAGATGCTCCTGAAAATAAAGTCATTATAGGATGCAAATGGGTATTTAAAACCAAAACAGATGCTGAAAGAAAGATTTCACGCTATAAAGCCCGTCTAGTTGCCCAAGGTTACAAGCAGAAATACGGACATGACTATGACGAAGGTTTAGCACCTGTTGCAAAACCAACTACTTTGAGACTGTTACTGGCCGTGGCAGGAAAGCAGAAAATGACTGTACTCCATTATGATATACAATCATCGTATCTGAAAGGGGATTTATGCCATGAAGTATACATGAAGCAGACACCTGGATTTGAAGGCGATAAGAACAAAGTTTGTAAATTTATAAAGAATTTGTATGGATTAAAACAAGGAGCAAATGAGTGGAACAGAAAACTCAATAAAGTACTCTTAGAAAGTGGATTTCAAAGAAGTCCAAATGACCCATGCTTGTACTCAAGACTGAATACAGAAGGCCAGATATACTTCACTGTCCATGTGGATGATATAGTTATTTCCGGAACAACTGAGATATTACTGGACACATTTGAAAAAGAATTCAGTGACTTTTTCGTGATGAAAAATTTAGGCAATCTCCAATACTACTTAGGAACCAATTTTGAAAGAAGTAATGATGGAATCTTTTATATGAACCAGTCAACTTATATATCAAAGAAGCTTAAAGAATACCGTCTAGGGAATTGCAAAACATCAAAAATACCTATTGATCCTGGCTTTTACAAGCAAAACACATTTTCAGAACTCTTGACAAGAAACGTCGATTATAAAAGTGCAATTGGATCTTTGTTGTACTTAGCGAGACCCGATACACGAGACCCAATATTGCGACAGCAGTTTCAATTTTAGCTCGCAGTGTCTCACCTACCTACTGAACTTCAGTAGTTTACCTACTGAAAGAGACTGGACGGAAGTCAAAAGAGTATTCAGATACTTGAAGCTGACTAAAGATCATAAATGGTGTCTTGGAGATTTGACTGAACATCAGAATAATTCATTGTTGTGTTTTGTTTATGCCGATTGGGCTAACGACCCTATAGATCGAAAATCGAACACTGGTTATTTCTTCAAATATCAAGTGTTCTAACATGGATTAGCAGAAAGCAATCAACAGTGACTTTGTCATCAATCGAAGCAGAATTTACTGCACTTGCAGAAGCTGCTAAGGAAGCTATATGGCTGCAGAGACTCTTACAAGACTTTAATGTAGGTGATGTACCCTGTATTTTCTATGAAGACAACCAATGTGTATTAAGATGATGAAGAATGAAAGTGCAGTGGGGGAACCAAGCACATTGATATTAGGTATCACTTTGTTAAGGATCTAATCAAAGAAAAGAACTTTGAACTAAAGTATCTACCTACTGAGCATATGACTGCTGACTTATTGACCAAACTATTAGGGACTTTCAACCTTAAAACTTTTACAAAATATATTGGTCTATGTTAGTCATTATATTTTTGTTATATGTTCATCCTTAAGGTAAGTCATCAGTATTTCTTTATGTTAAAACATTGAGGAGGGGTGTTGTTTATTATACCGGAAGTGCAATGTTTAAGCGATGCTTCCCGCCTTGGCACTGAGCCAAAAATCCCCCTCACCTCCACTCTTTAGTCCGAGCTAAGTCAGCGTGTTGTGAACACGCTAATTTGTAACTCTCCGTAACTAATATATAAATAAAGATGTTCCTTTTTCTAGTAAGATATAATAACGTACGCATTTATAGCGCACTTTAACATAAATAACTTTTTAATCTTAACTGTAAGATTATATAACTTTGTAATCTAAACTCTTGACCATTTTATCATGCGAGGTAAATCGGAGTTTGATGATTACGCTGTTTTGAATTGTACCAGAATATATTTAAAATCTTAATACAAATTTAAAGGGGCTAAAATGTTTAGAAATTAGAAAGTTGCATACTTCGATGTTGTTCAGAAGGATAAAATTTAGAAGGTTTTAGCTACTTCCAACTATGGCTTTGTTTGTACGGTATGAAAGTGTTCTTTTAAATAGTTCATATTTTCAATGAAATTATACTAAAAACAAATGGTTTCATTGTAATAAAATAGATAAAATTCTAACGCAATGTATAAATCAAGCAGAATAAATATATATAAGATAAGAGGCGTGCATTATTCTCAATTTAAAATAGTTATGACTTCAACTAGCACAATACATAAAGAGAGAGATTATCTATCGCATTAGGAACATTGAATTGTAGTATGAAACATTTAGCGGGTCTCCCGAAACATCTGAATATTTTAGATTAATTGGGAGATATTCAACATCCTAATGTTGTGTCATCGTAGTACGAATCGTGTGAGATTATAACACAGAACGATGAAATGAGGTCTTGCTGCCATATTGTCATACGGTCACCTTCACACCCGTACATTTTGTTTTGGTTTTTCGCCACTGTATACTTATATAAGTTTTGCTTAGTCGTTCTTCGTGATAATGGTTGAGTTTATTTAGTTTATGGAATGACATGGGAATCATCCACATTTCTGTATTACATATCTCTTCTTTTCTTTTCTTTTTGGTAAATGACGGATTCCTCGAGGATCGGTCGTGTGATATGAAAGTCTCTAATTTTGATATGTTAATACGATATTTAACGAGTTCCATACTTACCTCTGATACAATATTTTGACGAATACGGTTAATATTATTTATTTCTTTATTCACAAGTGCCGGGTGTTTAACAATCTTATTATAATGTTGCTTAATGTTTAGCCTCCATTCAAGTCATTATCCTTCTTTCTTTCCAGTATCTGTGAACAATAAAACTAAAACCATTAAGTGCAGTGCGCGTGTCTAAATGTTCACCATTCATTGGCCATTTGGAGTTACATGAAGCACAATTAAATAAATCTTTAAATCCGATTCGAAAAAGGTGGTCATTGAGACAATCATGTCCAGTAATAGGCGAAATAGAGCAACAGAAGGTCCACGAGGAAAACTCGGAATTGGAGACCTTGAAACAGCATGACACTCCCAAGTCCGTGCTTTATTAGTCATGTCAAATTTATATTTTTCTAATATAAATTGGCAGGCTAGTCCTTGCTAGTTAGAGGCTAGCATGGGTGAAATTTTCCCGCATGCGAACTGCGTTCAAAGTGATTTCCTTTGATGGTAACTTTTGTGGGTTAAATAATACAAACGGATTCCCATTAACGTAAAATCGAATGTCATACCAGTGTGATTTAGTTTTAACCTTCACCAATCATTTTCAATTTTAAACCTCCTTGTTTAAGAGTTTCACACTTTTATGTTCAGTTCATGTTCATACATAAGTCAGTAGCTAAAAAGTAACTAGATCTTACAACATCAAATAATTTCTACCGATTTATGGTAGCAAATTCTACAATATGTTTAATGAAACTCGTTTAAAAATAATGAAAATGATTAAAAAATATGGAAATTTTACTGATAAAACATCATCGTACTTAGACAATTAGAGTGATTTTTACATCGGGAATGTGTATTGTTCTCAGATAACACGGTCATCACTTTAACAAGCAAAACATGCAGTTAATCAAGAGAAGATAATTTGCAATAGGCCTAGCGATTATCAATACTCAATTACAATATAAATCTACCATGGACATTTGAAACAGGCCGCCCACTTTCTGTAGTGGTTAACGTTCTGAACTGCCACGCAGTGGACTTGGGTTCAAATCTCGGATAAGGCTTGGTCGTTCTCCTCATAGGGAGCAATACTGGCTCACCTCTATGGTGCTCTCATAATAAAGTAGCCGACAAATCCTGTCGAATAATAACAGGTGAATGTCTCATGACAAAGTATCTCCACAGTAGGAAAAAAATCATTTAATACATTTTAATGCAGCCAATAGAGTTGACATTTAGCTACTTTATACGCTCTACACCTACCAGTTATGACAAAAACCATGATATAGTGTTTAATTAACACTCAGGGAAGTTCTGCTATAGAAAATTTATGTAGATTTATTCTACAAACCCAAAGATGTGCGAATTCATTTATAAATTTCCAATTGTAACTTCTGTTTTAGCATTCAAATATTCAGCGGAATATAAATGATACCAGTTAATGTAAAGAGGCTTAACTAGCAAGGTTCAATAATGCAATGAAATATGATTCAAGAAAAATTAAAGAAACTGCTTTAGAAATAATTTGTCTTATTGCAAAGCGATCCTCAGAGAGCATCTTCTAAAAGATTTTTACAAAATAAAAACAATGAAATGTTTTTAGATTGTAAGACTGTTTTGAGATTGTAAGTAATATATTTTCCTTCTTCGTATTTTGTGATCACACGCTAGATGTACAGGCTTCCTTTATTCATGTTGATGCGACCTGTCTGTAATAATGCAATATAATATGATCTGTAATAATGCAATATAATATCATTTGTTCTTAAACTATAAATCTTTGTGCTGTGTTACAGTAATATTTGTTATCAGCTTGTTATATGGATAAATGCAATTCTAGAAAATAGTTTCGACAAGTGTTCAGTGATTCTTACACACACACACACACACACACACACACACACATATATATATATATATATATATATATATATATATATATATATATATATATATATATATATATATATATATATATATGTGAGAATGAGTTTGGCAACACAACTGAACTATTACTACAACTTCCACTCCTACTACTTCGGCGCGAAGGACTTGGCGCGCAAACACAGTGATGGACTAGTGACATTACGAAGCGGATGTGTCGCTCCGCAGGCTTGCCGTTTTGAGTCAAATAGCTGTGTTGATGCTTTGTTTTTTTTAATTTCATACTAAGTGTTAGTCCTGTCTTGTAAACATCGTCTAGTTTAATTAAATGTTCAAAATAATTAAGTCTAATGATTCACTTCTAAAGGAAGGAGTACTAACTCCTTCCTACATGGGGGCTCGGCCCTCGGACTCGAAAAATACCCCTAGCTTGGACTGAAAAACTATTTTCTTTTGATGATTACCGGATTACTGTTCTCTGTGATTTCTGTTTTGGATACCGCCAGCGAAAACGAAAGTGATGTGCCACGGACTCTGATAATATTCTGATGGGATGACGAGAACCGAAAACCAGAACTGTGAGTATATTCTGATCATATTGTAATTATTTCATGCATACTTTGAAGCTTGTTCAAGAAAATTTTGAAGATTAATGGAATTCTCATCTTATTGATGATAATTATAAGAAAACTGAAAATATTTCAACGTTCTTTTGATGCAAGAATTTAATTGATGCTAAATTCATTTTTGATGGTCTTTGACGTTGAATTTATCACTTCTGTTTTCTTGAAGAGAATTCTATTTCGATGAAATTATTTGATGATTTGATGAAAATTTCGACATTTAACTTGAAGAATCTTGTTTCCTTGAACAAACCACAACATAACATATATTTTGAATGATTGCAATTTGAATACAGTTTGAAGAATATTATATTATTTCCTTGATGCATATTTTGAGAATCAATATTTTATTATTGAATTGATATTTGAGGAAATTTCGATTTTAAATTTTATTTTTGAATTTGAGTACCTACGTATTATAAGTATTGATTTTGGTTTTGAATATTTGTATATTTGTGTACTATAATTGTTTGAACCTAGTATATAGTTATGGCTACTCTCAACGATTACCCCAATATTGCAAAATCATTAAAAATTGGTAGTACGAATCAAATAAAGGTTCTACATCGTTTAATTTTTGGTACAGACGGCGACAGACAAAATCGTACCAGATTACGTAAATTTACAGGTTTTAAACAGCCATTCGTGTTGGAAGCAACGAAACAGAAAGTACTTAAAGAGTTTTCACTTAAAGACTTGATTTCTATTTGTAATCTACTTCATTTAGAATTTTCAACTGACCCAGACAAATGTGCCAATACCATTCTTATGAGTCTTAGTGATTTATCGTTATTAAAAGCAGAATTTTCTGATCTTTCGGAATGCGAAGTGAATGATGACTCACTTCCGGATGCACGTTCATCCCAAACTAACAGCGTTATAGAGGAAAATAGATCTCCCTTTTCCCCCACCATTGACGCAAAAGAATCTTCGAATAAGCAAAATACACACATTTCCGTTGGTGAATCAGATCAAAATCCATTGCCTTCAGTTGAAACTGCGAATCTCTCTTTCCAGTTGTTTAGTCTGAAAGACGTTGTTGATTTAATAAAACCTTTCTCGTCTCGTGATAATTACAGTGTTGAGAATTTTATATCTGACGTTGAAGAACTTTTTTGTTTATATCAGATAAACAATCCAATTCACCAAATTACTTTTGTTAGAAAATGTTTAACTGGTCCCGCTCAAACTTTAATTAGGTCTATTCGTGGAATTACAAATTGGGAACAATTGAAGCACCATTTATTAGACGAATTTTCGGACAAAATTAACGGTATTCAGTTACATAAATTAATGGAATCTCGACGTATGAAACCGTTTGAAACCCTAGAAGAATATTTCTTAGCTATGAGAGATTTGGCACACAAAGGTTCTCTCGATGACTCCTCTCTGTTTGAGTATGTCATAAACGGAATTCCTGATTCAACAAACAATAAAGTTATTCTTTACGGTTGTAAATCCGTCCCTGAATTTAAGGAAAAGTTGAAAATTTATGAACAAATCTTTAACAGATCACAAAATTTCAGACAAAATAATCAGAAAAAAATTGATGCTTCCTACCTCAATGTGAAAGTCGATAATACACGTAGCCCAAATACACAGCCAGTATGTTTTTCCTGTGGCTTGAGAGGTCACAAAAGCAACCAATGTTTGAATAAGTCACATGGTAAACAATGCTACGGATGTAAAAGTTTTGGTCATGTTCATGCTAATTGCCCTAAAAGTTATCGAAATTCTAAACCAAAACCTGATTCTCAAAAACCTATTTCTGATAAAACTGTAAATGCACTTTCTCCTGAAACTTCATCGAAAAATCCCATGCATGTTGACATTCAACTTGCAGGAATTCAATTGACAGCACTCTGTGACACTGGGTCACAGGCAACCCTCATCAATGAGAAAACCTATCGAAGAATTGGTTAGCCACCATTGCAGCCCACCAACATTCCCTTTTCAGGAATTGGCAAAAACCAAGTTCACAGCATCGGATTCTTTCAGGATTCCATCGAAATTCAAACCATTACTTTACCTGCTAAAATACATGTTCTAGAGGATGACTTGATTCCTTTTGATGTGATTATCGGAATCGACTTTTTACAGCAAACCCAATTTACATTTGATAAAGACGGTATTCGTTTATGCAAAACTCCTGAAAATAACACCTTCGTTAATATTGCTAATGTTTCTGATGATCAAGCTTTTCCATTTGATCTTTCACACATTTTGAATTCTGAAACTCGTGAGGAAGTTCAAAATATCGTTACTTCCTACAAACCACATAAAGTTCAAGACACTGAAATTAAGATGACTATTTTATTACAAGATGAAATCCCTGTAGCTCAACGTTCTCGACGACTCCCTTTCGCGGAACAGAAAATTGTAGAAAGCCAAATTCAAGATTGGTTAAATGATGGAATTATTAAAGAAAGTTGCTCCGATTATGCCGCACCGATTGTTCTATGTAAGAAAAAAAGTGGAGATTATAGACTTTGTGTTGATTACCGCAAATTGAATAGAAAAATGATAAAAGATAAATTTCCCTTACCGCTCATCGAAGAAGCTTTAGACAAACTTGGAAAATCTAGGGTGTTCACTTCACTTGATCTCAAAAATGGTTTCTTTCATGTACCTATGGACCCTAATAGCACTAAATATACTTCTTTTGTGACTCATGAAGGACAATACGAATTTTTACGTGTCCCATTTGGCTTATGTAACAGTCCCAGTGTTTTCCAACGATATGTTTACACAGTTTTTAGAAATCTCATTCGCGACAATGTCCTTATTGTTTACATGGACGATCTTCTCATACCATCTAATGATGAAGTTGAAGGTCTACAAAAATTACGCCTAGTTCTCCAAACAGCTGCAGACTATGGCCTTGAATTGAACTTTAAAAAGTGTCAATTTTTACAGCGAAAGATAGAATTTCTTGGTTACATTATCGAAAATGGAGTAGTTAAACCCTCACCTACCAAGACACAAGCTGTTCAAAATTTCCCACAACCTCAAACCCCTAAACAAGTTCAAAGTTTTCTTGGATTAACAAGTTATTTCAGAAAGTTCATTCCAAATTATGCGCTGATTGCTAGACCATTAAGTGACCTCCTTCGGGATAATGTAGAATTTAATTTTGACTCTGAACAAATAGCAGCTTTTCAACAACTTAAAAACATTCTTTCACAAAACCCAGTTCTTCATGTTTTTCAACAGGGATACCCATTAGAACTCCACACTGATGCCAGCTCCTTAGGCTTTGGCGCTGTGCTCTTGCAACAATCCGATGATGGACAGTTTCATCCTATTCATTATTTTAGCCGTAAAACTACAGTTCAACAAGAAAAATATCATAGTTATGAACTGGAAGTTCTTGCCGTTATTGAAGCGCTAAAAAAATTTCGAAACTACTTGTTGGGAACAAAATTTAAAATTATCACCGATTGTGATGCTTTCCAAAAAACGATGCACAAAAAAGACCTACCAGCTAAAATTGCTCGATGGGCATTGATGTTAGAAGACTTTGATTATGAAGTTTGTCATCGACCCGGTAGACAGATGAAACATGTTGATGCTCGTAACCCCATTCTTGTAATTACCTCAAATGATATCACTCAAAAGGTGAAAAATGCCCAAGACCAGGATGAATTTATATCTCAAATTAAATCTATGCTTGAATCTACACCTTCCGATGAATTTTTTGTTAAAAACGGAATTCTTTATAAACTTCATCAGGATGCCGAACTTTTAGTAGTACCACAAATGATGCAGAAAGAAATAGTGCTAAACGCCCATTCACAAGGTCATTTTGCTTCACAAAAAACCGAATTAATTGTTTCTCGTGAATTTTTCATTCCTCAACTTAAGAAATTAGTTCAAGAAATTATTTCGAACTGTATTCCTTGCATTTTGTCCTCGCGAAAATCTGGAAAACAAGAAGGATACCTTCACCCCATTCCAAAAGGTGATGCACCCCTTGAATGTTACCATTGCGACTTTTTAGGACCTTTACCATCGACAAAAAAATGTTATAAGTATCTTTTTACAGTAGTTGATGCCTTTTCCAAATTTGTATGGATCTATCCCGTGAAGTCCACCTCTACGAAAGATGCCTTAGACAAATTATCCTTGCAACAAACTACATTTGGCAACCCTTCAAAAATCATTACTGACAAAGGTAGCGCATTCACATCTTCAGAATTTCAAAGTTACTGCCAGGAACAGTCAATTGAACACATTTCAATAGCAACAGGTGTGCCACGTGGCAACGGTCAGGTTGAGCGTGTTCATGGCACAATTATTCCCGTTTTAACTAAGTTAGCTCTAGATGAACCTGACAAATGGTTTAAATATGTCCCAAGATTGCAACGTATCTTAAATAGTACCACCACACGCAGTACAAAATTCACACCCTTTCAACTTTTAATTGGTGTTAAAATGAAACAACAAGAGGATCTACAGATTAAAAATCTTCTTGACGAGGAACACCACCAAAGAATTCTTGATGACAAAGAAGCGTTACGTATCGAAGCTAAACGAAATATCCTCCGTTTACAGGAAGAAAACATACGACAATATAACAAACGGCGTAAACCGGCTTGTAAATACAAGATCGGTGACAAAGTGGCAATACAACGAACTCAATTTGGAACCGGATTAAAGCTCCGACCAAAGTTCTTCGGACCATATGAGATCACGAACATCAACCCCAACGATCGTTACGAAGTTCGAAAGTTAGGACATCACGATGGTCCAACCATAACATCAACTGCAGCGGACAAAATGAAACAGTGGTGCAGAAACTGAACACCAATACCACTGTGTTGAACACTGCTTGATTTTTTGAAATATTTTTCCTTTTTCTGCTCTTTTTTTTTATCTTTTCAGAATTATTGTTTATAACCCAGCCGCGGACGTCTGGAAAGTCAGAACGGCCGTGTGAGAATGAGTTTGGCAACACAACTGAACTATTACTACAACTTCCACTCCTACTACTTCGGCGAGAAGGACTTGGCGCGCAAATACAGTGATGGACTAGTGACATTACGAAGCGGATGTGTCGCTCCGCAGGCTTGCCGTTTTGAGTCAAATAGCTGTGTTGATGCTTTGTTTTTTTTAATTTCATACTAAGTGTTAGTCCTGTCTTGTAAACATCGTCTAGTTTAATTAAATGTTCAAAATAATTAAGTCTAATGATTCACTTCTAAAGGAAGGAGTACTAACTCCTTCCTACATATATATATATATATATATGTATATATGTATATATATATATATATATATATATATATATATATATATATATATATATATATATATATATATATATATATATATATATTATTTTCCTTCTTCGTATTTTGTGATCACACGCTACAATAAACCACTCTTCCGTCACTACTAACTTCATATGTGGCAATCATTTGTATAATAAAGAACTTTTATTTCATATGTAGTTTTAGCAGAAATATTTTTGCTTATATATATTGCTTACGATTAAAATTGTAACAGTTAAGGAGTAATAATTCCAAATAGATGGTTTTGAGCTGATATGCCATTTAAAAATACAGATATTTCAAAATATATTTCTCTAACTTTTCTCATACACATATAGCAAGAACTTTAAAAGCTATCATATATCACCTGACGCAAATATATAAAATACTCAAGTAGTACAATACATACTTGTATTACAGTATAAATTATACGAGATTTTTGTACGAAGACAGGATAATATGTTTACATGCAATGCAATGTTTTGGAAAAAAAAAACTTTGAAAATCGTAAATTTTTGAGCTCAGCATCAATATGCAGTAAATGAAAAAAAAATCTCTCCAGTCAAATATGAAGAACCAGCAATTTTAGCTGCAAACAGCACTGAAGAGCTAAATAGCCTGCATCACGCGAGGTTCCCATCAAGAGCCCGAGCGACTACTTTTACAGCAGCATTATTACTTCCTAAAAGTATCAAGTGCACTTAAAAAAAGAGATGCGGGACGTGACGTGACGTGACATTACATATTTCGGATGAAATAAAACTTTTCTTATGGTGACCATGAAATATTCACCAGAAGATTGGATTTAATGACCACACAGGATACAAGCAGTAGGATTTGTCCATCGATATACATTAAGCCAAATACAAGTTGCCAAGGAATGTCATTCATGAGAGAAATATTGCAAGAAATACAAGTATTATCTCTTTTTTTGTGTGTGTATTTTGAAGGACTATAGCAGGTGTGTCCAACATTATAGCTTCCTTCGGTCACATTGAAAGAAGACGAACTGTTTTGGGCCACACAAAAATATACCTAACATTAAAAATAGTTGAATAGTAAAAAAAGCATAGAATGTAATCAATATATTTATTTCATTATAAATTGTATTGATAATTATAACGATAACTGCAGGACACATAAAATGGATGTGATATTTTGCAAAGAAAAGACTTTTGTGATCGAGGAATATACAGGAAATCCAACGTAAATAAAGCACAAATAGCAGTAGGGTGCAATTTTGCATACTGCCGTTTCGAAGCTGCAAAGGAGCTTCTTCATCAGTGCAAAGAACTTAGTGGCAGCTCAAAAAGCTGAAAACTAAGCGACCAGACACGTGCGCATGCACTTAAGTACCCGCGCGTGTCGAACGCTCGAAGGCGCGAACAAGGCAAACAAATCACAAGCGAGCAGGGAAGAGACAGACATAGGGTAAGCAGCGCCATCTAGCGGCAAAAAGAGGGGGAAAAAGTGAAAAAAGGATTGTCGGATAGTTGGCATTGAATTTGAGAGACGAATGCATCCATATCTGGGTCAGTTGAAGTGATTTCAATTTTCAGGGAACTCTCAAGACTTTCATCCGATATTTTGGTTCTAATTTGACTCTTAGGCCGTCTGCACACGGAGCAACTCAAAAGAAACTGATAACCGACTCAAATCACAAACCAGTCCGTGATGAGTCGCAACCTATGTAATTCAATGGAGACACGCACACGGCGCAACTGGTTACAAACCCGTCAGCAACGCGTTTCTAATCAGTCGCAGGCAACTCAACGTGTCGAGTCGCTAGCAACTTCAGTCGCCAGTTTCTCTTGCGTTGTGCGTGTTATTACACAATCTATGTTACAGCCGCTCTTTTGGCAAGCTGCCAAATGACGTACACGAGAATCCGCGACTTCATCACGCACTGGTTTGTGATTGGAGTCAGTTATCAGTTTCTTTCAGTTGCTCCGTGTGCAGATGACCGCACACGGAGCAACTCAAAAGAAACTGATAACCGACTCCAATCACAAACCAGTCCGTGATGAGTCGCAACCTATGTAATTGAATGGAGCCACGCACACGGCGCAACTGGTTACAAACCCGTCAGCAACGCGTTTGTAATCAGTCGCAGGCAACTCAACGTGTTGAGTCGCTAGAAACTTCAGTCGCCAGTTTCTCTTGCGTTGTGCGTGTCATTACACAATCTATGTTACAGCCGCTCTTTTGGCAAGCTGACATATGACGTACACGAGTCACGTGACTTCTGCCTAGCGATGAAATGAAATTCTAACGTTTTTTGTTGTATGGAATACAGTTCATATTCAAAATATTAGAATAATAAAGTAATAAGAAAGAAATTATATTCCATTTATTTATTTTTTATACTAAGTAAATGCAATTAAATTTCAATTAATCTTTTAAAAAATGATATTAATTTTAAGATAATAAATAAGTTTAATCAACAATATGTTCTTAATAAAAATATCGTTTGCATATTTGCATTAAAAGACTTTAAATTACCAAACGATATTTTCAATTTGTAAAAAAATGAAATTATTCTAATATTTTGAATATAAGCTGTATGTGCGCCCATATGTGCGCCCATATCTCAATTAATTTCTAATAATAATTTAACTAAAAAATGAACGATCAACAAATTAATATCAAATTAGTGGGTGAAGTGGTAAAATATCCAGTTCTATACAACTTCAAACTTCCAGGATACTCAACAAAGGATGAAACGGAAAAGGCGTGGAAAGAAATTTCAAAAGTATTACTAATGCCAGGTATAATTTTTTAATTTCAATTTAGAATGAGTACAATTAAAATAAATCAATAGCATACTTCCATTGCCAGGGCAGAGATGCTTTAGGGGTAAGAAAATAGTTAGCTAAGTAATTCCTGAGAAGGTTTGCAGGAGAATTTCTGTTTATAGTAATGTTTTGAGGTGAAGGTTGTACTGCGTCGTCGTTATTTGTTTCTTCACAATCTGTGGAATAGGTAGCCTTAAAATGAACCCCCTCTTGCTGCCGTACATAATTGTGAAGGACACAAGCTGCTTTTATGACGAAATTCACATTTTCAGGATGCCGGATACGAATAGGGCCATTCAAAACAGCGAACTTTTCGCATGCTATCCCAAAAACACATTCAATGGTTATACGTCCACGGCTCAACCTGTAGTTGAATATTCTTTTCACATCATCTAAAATTCGTCGAGGGTAAGGTCTCATTAAATATCGTGACAGCGGGAATGCCTCGTCACCAATAAAGTAATAAGGAAAGGGGTGACCATTCTCATCATATGTCAATGTTGAAGGGGGAGGGATATTAAGTCAACCATGTTTGATCCAATATTTCATTGCTGAGGCACGGAATATGCCGTGATGAGTCGCAACCTATGTAATTCAATGGAGACACGCACACGGCGCAACTGGTTACAAACCCGTCAGCAACGCGTTTCTAATCAGTCGCAGGCAACTCAACGTGTCGAGTCGCTAGCAACTTCAGTCGCCAGTTTCTCTTGCGTTGTGCGTGTTATTACACAATCTATGTTACAGCCGCTCTTTTGGCAAGCTGCCAAATGACGTACACGAGAATCCGCGACTTCATCACGCACTGGTTTGTGATTGGAGTCAGTTATCAGTTTCTTTCAGTTGCTCCGTGTGCAGATGACCGCACACGGAGCAACTCAAAAGAAACTGATAACCGACTCCAATCACAAACCAGTCCGTGATGAGTCGCAACCTATGTAATTGAATGGAGCCACGCACACGGCGCAACTGGTTACAAACCCGTCAGCAACGCGTTTGTAATCAGTCGCAGGCAACTCAACGTGTTGAGTCGCTAGAAACTTCAGTCGCCAGTTTCTCTTGCGTTGTGCGTGTCATTACACAATCTATGTTACAGCCGCTCTTTTGGCAAGCTGACATATGACGTACACGAGTCACGTGACTTCTGCCTAGCGATGAAATGAAATTCTAACGTTTTTTGTTGTATGGAATACAGTTCATATTCAAAATATTAGAATAATAAAGTAATAAGAAAGAAATTATATTCCATTTATTTATTTTTTATACTAAGTAAATGCAATTAAATTTCAATTAATCTTTTAAAAAATGATATTAATTTTAAGATAATAAATAAGTTTAATCAACAATATGTTCTTAATAAAAATATCGTTTGCATATTTGCATTAAAAGACTTTAAATTACCAAACGATATTTTCAATTTGTAAAAAAATGAAATTATTCTAATATTTTGAATATAAGCTGTATGTGCGCCCATATGTGCGCCCATATCTCAATTAATTTCTAATAATAATTTAACTAAAAAATGAACGATCAACAAATTAATATCAAATTAGTGGGTGAAGTGGTAAAATATCCAGTTCTATACAACTTCAAACTTCCAGGATACTCAACAAAGGATGAAACGGAAAAGGCGTGGAAAGAAATTTCAAAAGTATTACTAATGCCAGGTATAATTTTTTAATTTCAATTTAGAATGAGTACAATTAAAATAAATCAATAGCATACTTCCATTGCCAGGGCAGAGATGCTTTAGGGGTAAGAAAATAGTTAGCTAAGTAATTCCTGAGAAGGTTTGCAGGAGAATTTCTGTTTATAGTAATGTTTTGAGGTGAAGGTTGTACTGCGTCGTCGTTATTTGTTTCTTCACAATCTGTGGAATAGGTAGCCTTAAAATGAACCCCCTCTTGCTGCCGTACATAATTGTGAAGGACACAAGCTGCTTTTATGACGAAATTCACATTTTCAGGATGCCGGATACGAATAGGGCCATTCAAAACAGCGAACTTTTCGCATGCTATCCCAAAAACACATTCAATGGTTATACGTCCACGGCTCAACCTGTAGTTGAATATTCTTTTCACATCATCTAAAATTCGTCGAGGGTAAGGTCTCATTAAATATCGTGACAGCGGGAATGCCTCGTCACCAATAAAGTAATAAGGAAAGGGGTGACCATTCTCATCATATGTCAATGTTGAAGGGGGAGGGATATTAAGTCAACCATGTTTGATCCAATATTTCATTGCTGAGGCACGGAATATGCCGTGATGAGTCGCAACCTATGTAATTCAATGGAGACACGCACACGGCGCAACTGGTTACAAACCCGTCAGCAACGCGTTTCTAATCAGTCGCAGGCAACTCAACGTGTCGAGTCGCTAGCAACTTCAGTCGCCAGTTTCTCTTGCGTTGTGCGTGTTATTACACAATCTATGTTACAGCCGCTCTTTTGGCAAGCTGCCAAATGACGTACACGAGAATCCGCGACTTCATCACGCACTGGTTTGTGATTGGAGTCAGTTATCAGTTTCTTTCAGTTGCTCCGTGTGCAGATGACCGCACACGGAGCAACTCAAAAGAAACTGATAACCGACTCCAATCACAAACCAGTCCGTGATGAGTCGCAACCTATGTAATTGAATGGAGCCACGCACACGGCGCAACTGGTTACAAACCCGTCAGCAACGCGTTTGTAATCAGTCGCAGGCAACTCAACGTGTTGAGTCGCTAGAAACTTCAGTCGCCAGTTTCTCTTGCGTTGTGCGTGTCATTACACAATCTATGTTACAGCCGCTCTTTTGGCAAGCTGACATATGACGTACACGAGTCACGTGACTTCTGCCTAGCGATGAAATGAAATTCTAACGTTTTTTGTTGTATGGAATACAGTTCATATTCAAAATATTAGAATAATAAAGTAATAAGAAAGAAATTATATTCCATTTATTTATTTTTTATACTAAGTAAATGCAATTAAATTTCAATTAATCTTTTAAAAAATGATATTAATTTTAAGATAATAAATAAGTTTAATCAACAATATGTTCTTAATAAAAATATCGTTTGCATATTTGCATTAAAAGACTTTAAATTACCAAACGATATTTTCAATTTGTAAAAAAATGAAATTATTCTAATATTTTGAATATAAGCTGTATGTGCGCCCATATGTGCGCCCATATCTCAATTAATTTCTAATAATAATTTAACTAAAAAATGAACGATCAACAAATTAATATCAAATTAGTGGGTGAAGTGGTAAAATATCCAGTTCTATACAACTTCAAACTTCCAGGATACTCAACAAAGGATGAAACGGAAAAGGCGTGGAAAGAAATTTCAAAAGTATTACTAATGCCAGGTATAATTTTTTAATTTCAATTTAGAATGAGTACAATTAAAATAAATCAATAGCATACTTCCATTGCCAGGGCAGAGATGCTTTAGGGGTAAGAAAATAGTTAGCTAAGTAATTCCTGAGAAGGTTTGCAGGAGAATTTCTGTTTATAGTAATGTTTTGAGGTGAAGGTTGTACTGCGTCGTCGTTATTTGTTTCTTCACAATCTGTGGAATAGGTAGCCTTAAAATGAACCCCCTCTTGCTGCCGTACATAATTGTGAAGGACACAAGCTGCTTTTATGACGAAATTCACATTTTCAGGATGCCGGATACGAATAGGGCCATTCAAAACAGCGAACTTTTCGCATGCTATCCCAAAAACACATTCAATGGTTATACGTCCACGGCTCAACCTGTAGTTGAATATTCTTTTCACATCATCTAAAATTCGTCGAGGGTAAGGTCTCATTAAATATCGTTACAGCGGGAATGCCTCGTCACCAATAAAGTAATAAGGAAAGGGGTGACCATTCTCATCATATGTCAATGTTGAAGGGGGAGGGATATTAAGTCAACCATGTTTGATCCAATATTTCATTGCTGAGGCACGGAATATGCCTCCATCGCTGTTCCTTCCAGCATAACCGGTTTCGATCATAGTAAATAAACCATCGGCGTCGCAGCACGCCATTAACACTATCGAATGATACGATTTGTAATTGAAATTAGCAGAACCACTGTTTGCAAATTTCTCGATCCTGACATGTTTGCCGTCTAATACTCCTATACAGTTTGGAACATTCCAGAGAGTTTCAAACCGTTTTGCTATTGATTCCCACTGCTCTCTGTTTGGTACTTGCATGTATAGCTCTTCCAACTCTTGCCATATTACTTTTGATGTAACCGCCACAATTCCACCCACTGTAGTCTCCCCTCTAGCAAAATAAAGCGCAATAGAGGCAAATGTTGAACCAGTACCCAAATATCTGTAACATAAATAATTAAACATATTAATATATATTTGTAAGATTGACATTAATTTAATTAGAAGATGAATAAAACTAGTGGGTCCTAAATCCCCCCATATAAGACAAGAGTCTCGAAATTAAATACTTGTCAACGATTTATTCTAAGTTGAACACATGGTTTCTACTTTGAAGTTTCTATTTTAGTCATTTTTTTGTTTAATGATCTGCTTCACACGCAGTTCAAAATCTTGAGTAAAATGCGAAAAAAAAAAGTAGGTCACGCCGGAACCAGCGTGCGCGACCCTAAAAGAATATGGAGGGTCGAAGGTCATAATTCACGGAGAGAACAAATTAGTCATCCATGGCTTCGGTTGCACTTGACTCGCGTATATGCTCAAATTGTTTTGATTTTAATCATGGTATTTTTTCTCTCTCTGCTGTAATCTCCGCTCTAATGTAAACTTTTCATCTCTCTCAGGACCCAGCGTCCTCAAATGAGGACGGGCTATAATTTTAAATCTAAATCACAAATTGATTGAATTTTAGATTTTTTGTACTCAGGGGGTCGTAATTACATAGATTTGAGAAAATGATGAAAATATTTCGAGCAGAAATAATTCGGGCGTTAATGGGTTAATTTTGTTGTTTGAAAATTTCTTATAATTGCTCTCTTTATTACGCATTTGATCATTTTCTTTCAAGTTGATGGGATAATTCATCAAAATATTTTTTTTAAAGTATTTTTTAATACATAGAATAGTCAAGTTTATATGATTCAACAGAAAATTTTAAAACGTGGTATATAAAAAGTTCTTTTTATCTTGTAATTATCTACACTTAAGTTAAACTATGATAACCTGAATGATCTCGAAACCTAAAATGGATACATAACTTTACTTTTATGTATTACAGGAGTCTTTATTATAAATTTTGTAAAATTTCGTCAAAAATCATCACGCAAGGAGCATTTCAAAGACTTGTAAATCTGATCATTTTTCACCTTTATTTAATACTTATTTTTTCTAAAGCCGCCAAGGTTTCATTTTGCTTTTCACTACCCATTTTAAATGCATTTTATTCCAATATTTATATATTTCATAAAATTAAAAAAAATGTGTAATTTTTGTTCTATTATTGGTAATTTGAAAGTCCACTATCCCTTGAGTAAAAATGTGTAAACCACGAACAACACGTCACAAACAGCACACTGGTAGTCGTTAGGTGGGGTGATCTGTAAGGTATACACAAGATTCGATTCACAAGAATCGAACTTTTGAGTGAATTAAAGAAGCTGCTTTAGATATGCTAATTTCGGCATACGCTCTTAGTATAAATACCACGCAGCGTCATTAATGAAAAGGGGGAGGTTGTTAAGGTTGAAAAGGTGTTATCCTGCGCTAGTGCTTAGCGGGCCAGAAGTTTACATGGCAGTACTGCTGGTTTGACTTACTGTTCGTGAGTATAGAAAATATATTGTTCTTGAAAGCTGTATTTATATTCCGTACAAGTGTACGTATGCTTATTGCTGTAAAAGCCAATTATATGTGCAACGAATTCAATAAACATTGTTTCATGTATAAACTGCGTTTGTATAAAATTCAAATAGAGTGCCACTTCAAATTATATACACCCAAGTCTGGGTAGAAGTGAGAAGAGAAACTATATACTGGCGCCCGAAAATATATATACCCTGGTAGTTAGCGTTAAATTTGTAACGAACAACATAATTGAAATTAAAAACTGTGTACTGTGTACGTATATTGATAAAATTGTTGCAAGTACTTATATACTATTTAAAAAATGAGTGTTGTAGAACAAAATCCTGCTGGAAATTTTCCTCGGGTAATTATGGTTCAGCAAATTGCGCCATTCGAAGCCACCTTCAATGGCGGCCCCTCAAGCCAATTCCTAAAGAAAATTGAGCATTACTTTCAGCAACAATGCACCCCAGAGGGGGATAAACTTAAAATTGCTCTAGCCGCTTTAAGAGGTAGTGCATATCAGTGGTACACGTGTATGAAAAGCAGTAATCTGATTTTTGACTATTCGTCATTCAAGCAACAGTTTCTTAGCGTTTTTCCAAAGACCTTTAATCAAAGTGAAATTGAAGCGGAAATTTATTCGCTAAGGCAACCTGAAGGTCAGTCTGCATTAGATTTTGCTACGGAAAAGATTTCCAAGTGTGAGGAATATTTAGAAGGGGTAACGGAAGCGGTAATCTTAAAAATAGTTATCCAACGTTTGAAGCCAAGTGTTCAAGATTTTTTAGATAATCAAACAATTACAAGCAAGGTTACCCTCCTTCAAGCTTTAGCTAAACATGACAATAGGCATTTCTTCGCTACCCCGTACCGTCATTCAGGTACGAGAAGTTTTATACAGCCGCGCCAAAATTTTTCGCGAGTTTCAAACCAGCAGCGTAAGCAGTACCGCAGGCAAAATAATAGAAGCGCACGGCGTTATAATGAAATTAGTTCACCTAAAGTAAATAATATGCAAGCACCTTACTTGCACTGGCAAGTTGATTCACATGATATGGTTCAACCTGTTGAAACTGTGTGGTCAAATGTATTATTTTGTCCGAGTAGTAATCATTATTTTGAGAATAGTGAAAGTCAGGGTATTTTTGTGGCTTATAAAGAAAGTGAGTCTAGCTGGAATAATGCGGTAATTCCAGTACAAATTTCTGAAAATAGGGCCGATACTAATGCTAGTGGTTTAGAAAATAAATCATCGGACACTTCTATTAATGCTATACCTGATATTATTAATGCTATACCTGATATTATTGATGCTATACCTGATATTTTAGATGATATTCACACATCTGTTAATGAAGGAAATTTAGTAGATGACGAAGTATGCGTTACGGCAGTTAGTGAATACTTATTAGTTGACGATAATAAAAATTCTTTAAACGATGTTAGGAACTCGCTAGGTAATGATGATATTATTTCAAGTTCCCAGCCGAATGAGGATTGTGTAGGCCAGGTTGATAATATGGTTTTAAATAAAGTACATGAAAACCATACTGAGAGTCAGGATGAAAAGTTGACACAGAATTATACTGTAAGTAGTTTAGCTGATGCTTCGGAAGTTATAGACGTAGGTTGTATTAAAACGCACCAGTACGAAAAGCTTAATCTTCCTAAAACTGAAGCAGTGTTAATGAATATAAATGATAACGATTCTGATGTCGCAAGTTTCAAAGAGACTTTTTCGTCAAAAGAGGATAAAACTAAAGTTAAGGGGGATAAAAAACGAGAAAAAGCGCCTTCAGGTTCCAGCATTAAAACTGCTAATACAGTAGTAATTAAGGCGGTAAACAAGAAGTCGTATAAGCACAAATACGAAAAGCAGAGTCAGGTTGTTGAAAAAATAGAATCTGCATTAAAATTTAATACCGATACAAGCAAAAGTACGAAGAAAGGTAAAGTGTGCATTACAAAAACTCCATCAAAGGATGAATGCGTCGCTGATAAGGTACACAAGGTTATCAAAAGGAAGAATGACAATTTTAAAGTTCCTTTGCATAAGTACAGGAAACGGAAGATTTCTGCCGCCCAGCAAGGTTGGCCTCCTCCCAAGAGACCTCCTGTCCATCGTCAAGCCGGACCAGCGCCTCAGGACCTACGACCTGCTGCACGAAGGATGCCCACACGGTCAACGAACCCCTTTACTAGGACTGCGACCATCAAGAGAGGTTCCACGGATTGGACAGACTGGTGCAAGGAAGTTGCTGCATTCATGAGGAACAAGTCTTGTATCAATTTTCTTATTCTAACTCCCACCCTTTAATAAAACCGAACCAAATTGGTTTGCAGTTCCCCCAGTGTATATACTGTAAACATTTTGAGGGGAAGTGGTGAGACACTGAAAAAAAAAAAGACATACTGTTGTTTTATAAATTTTTGAAGGGGACATGTAGTGACTAGGAAAAAAATACATACTGCACAATATACCAATTAACCACTAATGTACTAACTTCACAAAAAGTAACACATGTACATTATAAATTGGGGGAGAGCAGATACAGTCAAGAAATGTCATGCTGTGCAATTGTGTTGTCACTTTTAATTAAAATAGATATTTTAGGGCGCAGTTGGCAGCCCAGTATCCGCAACTCTGCAAATCCACTGTTTGATGGTGTCACCTGGACCCTTCGGGGTTAGTTTTGTAAAATGGTAGTGGCGTTTTTCCTCCACACAACGTGTGGAAGGTTTTTTGACTTTGCCACCCATTATGTAAAAAGTCAGACCAGCACGCGTTTTCAATTAGTTAACTGAAGCCGTTCAGACCTCAGTTACCTAATTTTTTTTTCGAGGGAGGCCAGTGTAAGGTATACACAAGATTCGATTCACAAGAATCGAACTTTTGAGTGAATTAAAGAAGCTGCTTTAGATATGCTAATTTCGGCATACGCTCTTAGTATAAATACCACGCAGCGTCATTAATGAAAAGCGGGAGGTTGTTAAGGTTGAAAAGGTGTTATCCTGCGCTAGTGCTTAGCGGGCCAGAAGTTTACATGGCAGTACTGCTGGTTTGACTTACTGTTCGTGAGTATAGAAAATATATTGTTCTTGAAAGCTGTATTTATATTCCGTACAAGTGTACGTATGCTTATTGCTGTAAAAGCCAATTATATGTGCAACGAATTCAATAAACATTGTTTCATGTATAAACTGCGTTTGTATAAAATTCAAATAGAGTGCCACTTCAAATTATATACACCCAAGTCTGGGTAGAAGTGAGCATAGATTCTCTATAGATCACTCCAATTACGGAAACTTAGATAATTATTCAGGAGATAAAAAAAGATCATTAAATTTTAAATGAAGTATTTATAAGTAATAAACCCCTTAATTCTGCTTATTTTTTATTTTCTTATATCTACTTATAGAATAAAATAATCATAATTTTATTTGTGTTTCTTCTTTTTGTATTACTATTTTCCAAAACATAACCATTGTAATATTATTAGAAGGTTGGTAACGTACTGTTAAACACAAATTATTTCTATTATGTAAATATTGATTATCGGTGATACAAAAACCATTGGTTGTGCCTGCCAGGCACTCTGAGAACCACCTGAAGTTTTTTTTTCAGGGTGTGGGTGTGAGTGTGTGTATGTGCGTGAAGGCTTTATTTTGAATAGTGGACCAACTCCATTTTTGTTCATTTTGAGATACAGAGCGTTAAAGTCTAATGAGTGCTGATAAATGACAGCTAAAGTCTGATTTGTAATGCCCTCTGTTACCAACAGAAATAAGCAGAACCAGTTTTAAAATATTATAGAAATTACTTGTATGAACATGAAAGTGAGACTAACTCCATTTTTCTTTTAAAGTGTACTTCACCCACTATTCAAATAAGGCCTTCATGTATAAATGTATTTACATTATTGAAAACTGAAATCTATGTCTTAGCTAAGATCAGTTATATTGAGAAAAGAGTAGAATAACTTCCAGATCTAATTTATAAAGCCTGTTTCATAATAATAGTTAATAATTAAGTTATATAATTAAGTTAAAATCAGTAAAATGTAATAGCTTTAAAGGTAGGGTGTGTTGATAAAAATGAAAGAATAAACAATTATTATTTAAGTGATAACCATTTATCTATGCAAAGGGAATCTTTAAAATGTTATTTATATCTTAACTTATATCTTTCATGATAATATGGGAAGAGAAATAAAGCTCACAAAGACACTTGGTTTTGTATACTGTCCATAAATTATTTAACACTAGAACCGCGGGAATTTCGATATACCTAGAACCGCGGAGCGGGTCATTTTGACCCTAGATTGTAAACTTATAAAATATGCACAAGCGCTTAATTTATTTTACTAAAACATTTTATTTTTTAAATAAAAATCAATATTTCTCAGAATTTACATTAAATAATTTATATAAATCAAGAGAAATTAACTTAATTTTTACAAAATCATATTATTTAAAATTTTATGTCCTTGAGTATAATAATATGTCTCTTTAAAAAAATATGGCATAAATTTCCTAATTTCAATGGAAAAACAGAGTATCTCTTTTTAATATGTTTAGACATAATTTCAAAAAATTAAAAATTAAAAATTTTATCAGTTACTAAAAATTTTATCAGTACTTAGTTTTACAGATTATAAAATCCAATTTATTGTATGCATTTTGTACAAAACTGATTAATAAGTTTTGTACATTTTCCACAGATGGGTGCTTTACATTTTGAACAGATATCTAGAGTTTTATTTTCACATTTCGAAATGTGGCATCGGACTCGTTTACGCTTAATTTTTGGTTGTCCGTCGTTTTCATTGGTTGCTTCACGTGCTCTTTTCACCACTTTTTTATGTAGGAAGAGAACAAAATTTTCTCGCAATTCTTCAACCAAGTCTTGAATGAATTGCCGTCAACTAATAGATTTTCCAGTTACAGGTTTATATAAAACCCAGGCATTGATTGCAGCAAGGTCCAAAATATTACAAAAAAACCTGCACCGGCCACCTACGTGAAGCAGACTTGACTGTAAATTTCCTTGCCATTTGTTCAATCACGTCCACACCGTATTTAGTTGCGTTGTAGAAAGCAATTGTATCAGGTAGTCTTTTTTGGGTTATCTGCAATTTCTACGTTTGGATGGAGACTTCTTAGCAAAAAAACGTTTTTACCTTTTTTACCTTGAAAAACAGTTAGACTCATGTCTTTATGGGTTAGTACCGTAGTCGAATGCAATGTGGATTTTAACATTTTTACAGAGACTAGTATTTCTCTTCTTGGGCGTTTTAAAGTTCCTATAAGGCTAGTGTTTTTGGATTTCAATGCCTCTGCAAGCTTCAGTGTCGTGAAATAGTTGTTCGTAGTGACATTTCAACCTTTGTTCTCATATGGACTTATTAGTCGCAGCACTACATGTTCAGAAAGAGAAACGTTGGATGGACTTGGGTTATCTTTTCCAACATACGGGAATCCATTTATCAGATATTTTGAGTCAAATCTGCAGCGAACCAGAACTTGATTCCACACTTATCTGGTTTGTTTGGCATGTATTGGATAAACCTACACCTAGCTTTTGTAGGAAATAACTGTTCATCTAGAGTTATATTAGAACCTGGTGTATAGTTAGTTTTTCAATTTTCCCTGAAACGATTTCAGATATCCGAAATAAGGGCAAATTTGTCTGTCTCTAGACCCTTTGATCTTGTTTATTTTATGTAGAAGCGTAAAAATCCCATTATTTCACGACATTGGTCTCGTGACATTGTATTTTGGAAAAATGGTGGTCCTCAGTTCTTTGACCACAAGCTATCCAGTTCAAGTCCTTTTGCGCAATATATACCACGTGCATATAAAATTTATATAAAAGCATCTATTTTTTCTATTGTTATATTCCATTCTCCTTCCTGAATCTGCCGATGAGCTTCATCTTCAGCACATTTCTTTATGTGTTTCAATATCCATTCATCTATAAAAAGTCTCCAAGTACTTGAAGAACTGTTGTCGATGACATTGCGTTTAGCATGTGGTGTTGGGCCCCCCTACTTCTTTCAAAATATTACACTTTGATTTTCTTCCTCTATCGTTTGTCCCCTAATTGAGCGACATTCCAAATTGTCCCATCTTTGCCATCTTCATTATTTCCAACTTTAAATGTTATTGTCGATTTCTTTTTCAAATTTCTTTGCGTGTGTGTATCTTTTCTTGGAATGTTTGATTTTTATTTTTTATCAGATAAATTATCATCAGTATTGCGATGAGAAGGACCAGGGATTGTTAGAGCATTGCCAGAGAGTCATCTTCACTTTAATTTTCTTCATCCGAATCCAAATTTTACTCATTAGCAGGCAGGTATTCATCCTCACTACTCAAAATCGAATCTTGAGAAAACTTCTTTTTCCGAACCTTCTGAATCCTTTTCATATAATTGTTTTAAATATTCTAAAGCTTCCTGAAAAGCAAGATTACGGCGTCGTGACATAGTTTTTATACATATACTAATTTCAGAATAAAAACGACTTCAAAAAGTCTTCTAATTATTCCCAGTAATTTTTCACTGCATTCGAACGTAGTACATGTTTTAAACCTAATATAATGACCTTGACTGAAAAACCTTCACTATTCCCCCTTCTGGTACAGTCCATTTAAGGAATTCTAGGGTGGGGTAGAAGTATTTTACAGTTACAGTTCGAAAAATTGCATCTGTTTTTCGTTATTTGTGCATTAACATTTCTTACGGGTCAAATTGACCCGCTCCGCGGTTTTAGGTATAAGTGTTAATAATCCGAAAAATATTTATGTTACGAATTTTTAAATTTGGTAAATTGTTGTTCACCTTAAAATATTAAAAGTCATAAAAGGAATTGTTTTTTCAATCGATACTTTTCGCGTGGTGATAAATTAAACATCGTTTTGGGTCAAATTGACCCGCTCCGCGGTTCTAGTGTTAATATTACTGCTGGTAAGAAAAATCCATATTTTGACCAAAGAGGCAGTTTAAGGTTAACATTAAATAGAGTTTTGTGTAAATAAATAAATGATGTTACAAAAAATATAAAGGTGTTAGACAATATTATGACAACAAATATGAACATTCTTCCTTTTTTAACTGTCATTTAATAAAGAATGTCGCGTGTTTTCGGTTTAAGTGCACGTTACAAATGATTCGTAGCAATATGTTATCTATATCAGTATCACAGAGGAAATACGATTACAATTCGAGAGAGAGTGTTACAAGGAAACCCTGTGATGATTGTCATATTGCCAATCTGTGGTATCCGGTGCATTAAGCAGAGGCGGCCAGGAAATGCCAGTTCATTGTCTGCACATTACAGAGAGCATATAAATTCACATCAATGTATGAATTAATCTGTGGACATATCGGTATAATGAACGCACTCAATTCCTATCGCTTTACACACTAGACAAAGTTGGTATAATATCTGAAATATATCAACATACTAAGCAAATAATTTATATAAAACCAACAGCTGTTCATTTATTTAAAACGGATGTAATTTTAAAATTTATCAAGCCTGTGAAACATATGTTTCGGAATATAACAGTTAATTTTAAAGCTAATTAAGTTATTCAGATATATTGAAAAAAATGAAGAAAAATGCATGTTAGGAACGCTTATCATATTCCGCTGAGTTAAGCTATTAACGTTTTGATTTATTTAAATACTAGCTGAATACCCGTACTTCGCTATGAAGTACATTCAAATTAAATACAACAGTCAATGTATGCAATTAATGCCAAAAAAATTATATTTATAATAAATACAACGATCAATGTATGCAACTGATGCAATATACACTGAAGTGCCACTGAATTAGGGATAGCAAAGCCTATGCAAATTGTGTAGCGCTGCGCATCATGTATGCGCAAGTGAGGGCGCTGTGGTAACTGCATATATAGCGCGTACTGTGGTTGTTCTGAATTAGTTGTTGGAATTGCCAGTATGGGTAAACTGCTTGATTTAGACGCCTTCGATCGCGGACAAATCGTAGGTACGCGACGCATGGGCCATTCAATTTCCGAAATCGTCAGACAGCTAGGATTTTCAAGGTCGACATTGTCAAGAGTATACCAAGAATACATGGATGGTGGAAAAAAAACTAGCGATCGGGCAAACTGCAAAGGACAATTAGCCTTGACAGTGCGTGGTGAGAGACGCCTTAGGCGTATTGTACGTAGCCAGCGAAACCAAGCATTAGCTCAAATTACCACCCAGTTTAATGACGGTGCCAGTCGTACAGTCAGTAAACGGACTGTGCAACGCTCGCTTCACCGTATGGGTTTCGGGAGTCGACCTACGAGAGTACCATTGCTCTATACTCGCCATCGGGCTGCACGTCTTGCCTGGGCAAGAGAGCACAGAGACTGGAGTGTAGAGGACTGGAAACGAGTAGCATGGAGTGATGAGTCTCGATTCCGACTACTTAACACCGACGAGAGGCTGAGAAAATGGCGTCAGGCTCATGAAGCCATGGATCCTGCATGCCTGGCTGGAACTGTACAAGGGCATGGTGGCTCAATCATGGTCTGGGGTGTTTTTTCGTGGCACAGTATGGGATCTTTGGTGCGTGTACCAACCTCCCTCAATGCAATTCGGTACGTAGAGTTGCTGGGTGATCACCTCCATCCGTTTATGCTGTTCTGTTATCCGGACGGTAATGGAGTTTTCCAGAAAGACAACCGTACCTCTCACAAGTCCCGGTTGGCTACTAGCTGGTTGGATGAGCATTCCTCTGACTTCTCTGTCATGAATTGGCCACCTAGAAGCCCAGACTTAAATCCTATTGAGCATCTTTGGGATGTTTTGGAACAAGGCTTGAAAGGCCATCACATAGCACCAAAGAACCTTACTGAATTATGGACAACTTTAGCCAATATTTGGCAAGCCATTCCCGTGGAACGCTCCCATAAACTTGTTGAATCTATGCCTCGTCGTGTGGCAGCAGTTATCAAGGCCAGAGTTGGCCCAACTCGTTACTAGGTAGGTATCCCTAATTCAGTGGCACTTCAGTGTATATATATATATATATATATATATATATATATATATATATAATCGTATAGGATATTTTTATAGAAAAAAATAATGTAGTAGAAAATATTCAAATTAAATACAACGGTCAATGAATGCAATTAATTTGTATGCTCAATATTCATAAAACATACTAATTTGAATTAAATTCTCTACAAACTTCCATCTAAATTAGTCTAGTGGTTAAATTTTATCTTTTACCGTATTTTAATATTTTTTGCCAATGTATGTCATTGTGATGCACGTGACGAAAAAATTTATTTAATGTATCACGAAAAGAAAAGAATCCACGTAAACAACATTTAATAAATTAAATTCTAAAAATTGAACTTTAAAAATTCACCAAAAATCAGAAAATGGAGGTAAAGATGCAAAAAAAGATATCATTTTAAACAAATGTTTATTATCTTTCTTGTGATATAAGTTTTATAACCCCCAATTTATTATTTCGAATGCAAACTTAAAAAAAGTTACAAAAATAGCTTAAAAATTTAATTTTAAAAAATCTAATCATAATTGTTCAAAAATCTTTCGTAGCGCACCCCTACACTATAAAAATAATCGCCATGGAAAATTTCAGCCCTTTAGGTCCAGCGGTTTGGTCTGTGATCGGAAAAGGAAAGGGGAAAAGAAAATTGTAGGAAACATTCACAGAAAGCAACAAGAGTGAACAAATCTACTTCATTGATTAGATCGAGAACTGCTCTTAAAGTGAATATAACAAAGATGTATAATTTCTCCGTTTATGAAATTCGAAAAAAAGCAAGTGAAGTTTTGAACTAGTAACATGGTAGGTGGTAAATAAAGTTAATCTTATCCCCATTTGGATTGTTGCACTTAATGTACGATAATCTCTGCATACGTTTGTATTCCCCAACAAAATTCCCAGGGTGAAATTGCGCAGAAAATGAAACAGATCGGGCATGAATGAACATTAATAGTGCAGGATTTAAGAGCGTAAAAAGTCTTCGCTTCTCTCAGTACAACGGTTTTCCATTTTTGGTTTTTTTTTCTGTTTAGGATAGCTGAAGGGGAAATAATTCCGAATGTTTATGATCATTCAAAGGATTTCGTTTGTCAGATCCTTTTTTTCAGTAGATCTTTTAAAAAAAATAGAAGTCCATTTTTACTTTTACTTTATCCTAGAAATTGTTTTTTATAAATACTTAGTTAATAATTAAAGTGTGGTAAATATGTACACACTTCTAATAATTCTTTAGACAGAAAATGAGAGAATAGCATCAAGCAATACGTAATCTAATAAAAAAGGGACTACGACACATTATTTTTTCATAAAATAAAGAAAAATTCCCAAATGTCTAAAATTATAATGATATTCACATCTAATACTCCTCGGCCTAATGATGAACTATTAATTAGTTTGAAATACGTAGCCATCCTTTTTCTTACGAGGGTCATTTCAAAAGTAATGCACAAGATGGCGCCATTTGGCACTTGGCGATACAATCTGAAAAAAAAAATTTCGCCATTTACAGTTGAAGACTAGAGGAATATTCATGTGTGTTTGAAAGTTTTCTAATGTGTTTTTTTTCGAAGTGACACATTTTTTTAAATAGAGTCCGCAAGTATCTCGGGTACTGTAAGTGTAGAAGATCAAAGATCCTACATCAAAATTGAAAGTTTGTGCTCGGTAATGTCCCTCACTGTTTGACATCTGAACAAAAGCAGAAACATCTGGATATTGCACTGTTGTTGAAAAAACGATTTGACGTTGAAAGACATCATATTTAGTCTCATATATTCGCTATCTTCTCCTCGACCCAAAAATTTTCGACGAGCCCAAAAGTGAAGAAAAGGATGATCGTATCAGACTGATAAAGTTCCAAGTGGTACAAGTGTGAGTGCAGCGTATTATTGTGCATGGTTGCAAAAATTGCGTCGAAATATGTACCAAAACTGACGTGAATTGCTCCGTGATGGCACGTTTATTTTGCATGGTAACGCACGGCCACAAGTGGGAAAGGTTTTGGACAATTTGTTGGCTAAATACAATTGGGAAGTGTTGCCTCATCCACCATAAAACCAGGACATCAGTCCTCCAGACTTCGACCTTTTTACAAAGCTGAAAGAACCTTTGCACAATCAACGTTTTCCCATCATTGAAAAGCTTATTTTAGCCGTACCCGAGTCATTGGAGGACTCAACAAAAGTAGCATGCTCCAAGGAATAGAAAATCTTCCTAGATGTTGGTACTCAGTTTCTGAGAAACAGGGGGATGATATAGAAGGACTGTAGAGATACATTGTCAGAAATCAAATAGGTATAAATAAACAAATTTAGTGTGCTTTACTTTTGAAATGAACCTCGTATATTATGGCTAATAAGAAATCATTTGTTCCTGATATTTCTGAAAGTCGCCAAGGCTTTCTTGTGTTATTCTTAAATGCAGAATGCTAGAACTTTTTGGGACAGCACAGCATTTTCTATTAAGGAAATAGTTCAGTTAACCTTAGAATTAAATGCAAATGTATCCCAATGAGATCGCAGATGGAAGCTGTTAATACGATTATGCATCGGCTGGAGTTTTCATAGTACTTTTACGACTATTTTGACACGCAACCCCTATTGATAACACTAGGAAATTCCTACGATTTTTAAAATGGTGATAATAATAACACTTACACTGAGATGTCTTCCTGAAAGAGGACGAGATCGAAGGGTCATAGTTCACTATCTAACAGTCCGATAGACGTATCTATAATTGTCAGAGGTTGTATGATGGATCGTACTTGTATGATGTTTTGTTATGGCATTATATGTTTTGTTATGTCATCATGTGACTAATAAGATATTTTGATCACAATTGACTTTACCGCACAATGATGACAGTTTTCTGTATGGCCCACCTCTTTTCATAACCGTAACGCTGCTGTTTATTAAGAATGATACCAAGCTTCATAGTCGTAAGATATAAATGTAGAAAACATTAATCACTGAACTAAAGGCCCCACATCAGCCCCTCTTCAAACATTTCTGATGACCTGACAGACATACTAGACAAATGACTGCTCGCCAAGTGTTCGCAAAAGCTAAAGTAGGAGAAATAGTATCTACAAAAATTACATGTATATTAACAATATATTTGTGTCGAACCTGCAATCAACTAACCCCTAACAAGTTCTGTAGCCTTTTGAAAGCATCAATAGTTGATCAAGGTAAAGTTTTGGCTACATAGAGTATACAAAATATCATGATACAAACGATCACAATTTTCTCACCTATATTAGCTCGAGAATCCATAGTTTTTAAATCAATAATTTACTGATTGCAACTAAGGCCGTTATTTATAGATTTATGAAAATAACTTTATGCCCCTGACAGGATTTAATGTACTACTAGCTGAGTGGCAACACGATGTGTTGCTTTTTCGATTTAAAATTAAATGGTTTTATTTCTTAAAGATTAAAAACTGTTTAATCACTTTTAAAAATATATTAGAACTTTTAAAAAACGAAATAATTATTTAAAATTCTCTTTTCAAATTTTGGTTTTTGGCTTTTGAAATTATTCTTTCAAATTTCCGTTCTCAAATTTTGCTTTTTAAAACAAAAAACAAGTTGATTCAATTAGAAAAAATTCTAAAGGTTTTAACTTCTCATTTCCTAGAACTAAAATTATTTCTGGATTTCAATTATTTAATGACTGGTTCTCAACTAATAATTTTTCCTTTTGGCAACATGGCCGAATGTGATTATTAAATCTCATGGGGGGAAAAGTGCTTAAAAAATAGAAAGACAGTTCTGGTGAATTCAAAATTGGTGGCGGAAGAATCCTCAATTTCACGAACTCGCTGGAATTATAAGTGAGTAAAATAATAAGTCGAAAAATTCCGAACTCGGCATTCATTACATTAAGATACTATGGCAATCAGCGAGGGAAATCTCAAAAGTGAGTTCTGTAAGTACGCTTTTTTAGAATGATAACAATTTTTTAATTAAATGTATTTGGTATATTTTGGAAGCTGAGCATATAATAAATGCCAATAAATCATATAATTGACATTAATAGGTGCAGAAAACTGAAATATTTGTCCATCCAAATTGTCAATTTCGTGAAATTCAGAAATCTGCTTTGGGAAAAAAGCTTCGTTTGCAATGAGAAAAAATTTTAACTTTATAAAAATGTGTATATTCTTTAAGATGAAGAGTTTTAGAACACATGGAAATAAAAAAAATTGTCGATTGGTGGACGGAAAAGTTGAATTTTGCATGCATGAAAATTGTGGAAATTTGCGAAACGGAAAGGAACTGGCCCACCCGGAATGTCAGATGTTTCTGTTGTCCGTATCTTTTGAGTTCGGTGGTTTTAATTTAATAATTAAAAGAGTTTAAAGTTTTGAAAGTTGATGATGGCATCAGTGCACGTGTCTCGTCCGTCCGCGTCAATCGGTACCAGTCGCGATATCCTGCTATGCTCGGTTCGTGAGATTAGCCCGTGTCTATTCACTAACAAACATACGTTTATCTTCAGCTGTTAATAGTAAGATTCTCAAAGAGTACTTATATACTTCATTTTCAACGAATGGAGGGTTTTACTCTACCTCCCTGTGCAGAAAACGTAGACAAATAGGTGCAACGGTGAAACAGATTGACGAACAATGGTCAGACTTAAGACTAAATGAGGGGTTAGCGTACATAAACAATAAACCCCTCTTTCCAAATAAGCAAGAATTTGAACACTGATTGCAGGTTACTAAAATTACGATGAAAATATATATCTAAGATTAACATTAATTGATAATTATAGAAAACATTTTGAGAAGACTTAATAAAATTTGAAGTAGTTGAATATTTCCAGATTCCTTTCTATCATAAAAATCTCTTGTTAGGGATGACCAAAACAAATTTGTTTATAGATTTATACACAAATCAGACCTTTAAATCCTTTGAGAACCTTTATCAAATCCTTATTTAAAGTTTACTAAGTTTATGAATAATGCAATCATTTCATAATGGTTACAGATATTTTTCTTCAAAGACAAGTAAATAAAAATGTTTATTTTGTGTACTTTTTAGCAGTTTCGGCTATTAAAGTTATTAAATTCAAAAACATTTAATTTTACGGACTCTTAAATGTTTCCATAAGTTAAGGTCGTCATAATAGAATTATTGTGTACAATGTAAGTTTTTTGCTTTATAAAATGTTATAAAAATTATATTCCTTTTTTCTAATCTAATAAGAAAAGCTCTTAGGGGGAAAATTCTCTCAAATCCCTTATTTTATATAACAAAATAATACGAAAAGGCAACTATAAAAACAATTTCAAAACAAAAATTTTTCTTAGCTTACTGAAAGAATGTAGTTAATTACCCACGTCCATAAAAACTTCGATTTTTTTTTAGCTGTAGGTCGCTCAAATCTTGCTGAAAATTTAAGAAATGTTATTTTTTCCTCTATCTCCTCATTAAATTTCACACTTTAGTGATTTCAATTACTCTAATGAACATGCATTAACTCACGCCATTGGGAAAATGATAATAAAAATGGAGAACGAAAAAGAAAATAAAGGGGAAAAAAAGAATGAAGCGATGAGAAAGAATTGTGTTGAGATAAGCAGGGCTTCGTTGAAAACAGTGCGTTTGGAAAAAAAAAAGTTTTGTAAATACGCATTCTATGCAGAGAATACATGATGTATAAAACGTCAAAGTAAACCTCACGATTTCTCTTCTATACCCGCAGTTATGCAAAAACAGAAAAAATTTAAAAAATGGCTGATTTAATTATCAGTTATAGTTACATGTGCATGCGTGATTTTGTCTCTTTTTAAAAATTATTTTCCATCTAGTAAATTCAAGGATAACTATAAAAGAAATGAGCCTAAATGTCGTTAAAATATATAGAACTATCATGTAACACTTAACGTCTTGGTTTGTTTACATGCAATTTTAAACATTAAAACATTGAACATATTTGTAGGAATACATTTGAGTTATCGTTCAAATTGGATAAGGGTTACCGAATTTTAGGTATTATCCATTTTATTTCATGGTGCAATCACTGTCTTGAATGGAGTAGGGCATATTCATTCCAAATTTCATAATTGTACTCCTTAAAGCTTTCTGCTTCATAGCTTCTTAAAAAGTAGTCTTATTAAAAAAATAATTTCTTTTAAGATAAATTATTATTTTAATTAGAAATATTAATTTATTTCAAGGGAAAATTTTTTATTTTATGAGAAATAGAGCACACTCTAATCCTCCGCTCTAATCGTTTGACTATGTTGAAAAGAGTGAAAAGTTGTCGATTATTTTGCAACAGGAAAATTGATTGTAAATATTGTCTTATAAGATATTCTTTTCAGAACATATATGAGCTAATTTTCTGAATAACGAGGAGCAATTAATTCTTGAATTTTTCCATTTATTGACTTATTAATTACTTGAATGTATTAAAGTAAAAAATGTGTTATCACCAGTTAAAATTACCCTTTGAAGAAATACTGAAATTACTTCGAAAAAGTTGATAATTTGAAGAGATACTGAAATTACTTCTAAAAAGTTGATAATGCTCTTTAATGTTGAGCTTAAATATAAGAATTAGCTCACATAATGAATTCGTAGTTAAAATTAAAAAAAATATATCAACGATTTCAAATTCCATTGCTTTTATCTGTTAGTCAAAAGAAGAATTTTTTTTACTAGAAAATCTTTACAGTAAAACATGAGGATCTTGGCTATACAGCTGTAAGCTAGGGAAAAGAAAAGATAATATTTAGATTTTTTTAAAGATGTGAAATATCTAAAAACTTTTATCCAAAGCATCCTATATTGAAAACCGAGATATTACTAATAAAAATGAGAGAAATTTATGCAGATTCTTCAATTGTGAATAACAGGAATGGATTGGAATAATAAATTATTTTTTTAAAAATAACCCTTCATCGCCGTGCAAAGTCAAAAGTAAATTAAATTAATCGTAACCTACGAACTGATCCATCTGATATATAATAGTCTTTTTTTCCCATACCATTCGAAAATTGCGGTTAAGGTTACTCGAATACCTTAGATATATGTTTAACAATGTACTCCGTTGGAAATTTTACTGTACCCCTTCTAAAAATTTTACTGTTCCCTATTCGGCTTTAAACTGTAGGTCTCGGACTAATTAGCCCTCGTGTAGTAAAACGTTGACCGTATCGCTTCAAACAGAACCATCTAGAAGATAAACGTACATCTCCAGCATATGGATAACCTTGGACCAGGTCTCGCCTATGTTATGGGCTAACCCACGAGTACTTAAATTGCGTCCCATCAAGCTTTTATATGCGGCCCGAAACACTCACTCACTAACAGGCATGTGCTTTTGTAAACATAATTTTTAAAAAGAGTGCCGGAAAAATTTAAAAATGTGTCATCCAATTTCAAAATGACATAAGCGAAAAACGTACCGTCAACTCGGGTAACTTTGACCTTTGGTAACATTGGCCCAACAAACCTACAAAGCCCAACAAATTTATAAATTACCTAATTGGCCCAAAAAACTTATAATATACCTATATACCTACACTCAAGAGCCAAAACATTATGACCACCTGTCAATAATGAGTTGGCCCACCTTTGGCGCGTAACACAGCTTCAACCCGTCTTCGCATGGATGCCACAAGTCCTTGGTAGATGGCCGGACACAGATTGTACCAGATGTTTAAGCAACGGTCAAGCAAATCCGAGATATTGCGAATTGGTGGTCTTTGAAATCTGAGATGCCGTCCCATGACTTCCCAAATGTGTTCTATCGGATTGAGATCCGGTGAGTTAGGCGGCCAGGACATTAACTGGAATGCAGCATCATGTTCCCGGAACCACTCCAACACAATTTTAGCCTTGTGACACGGGGCGTTGTCCCGTTGGAACATTCCATTTCCAGCTGGAAAAACAGAGGCCAAGTAAGGGTGCAACTGGTCCGCAATGATGTTCAGATACCCTGTAGCATTCATGGCCTGCTCTACCACAACCACGGGTCCCAGAGACGTCCAAGAGAACGTCCCCCAAAGCATAATACCGCCACCACCGGCCTGTGTATGACCTACTGTACATTGAGGGAGCAACAGTTCGCCTGGAAGACGGCGTATCCTGACACGGCCATCGGCGTGATGAATGACAAACCGTAATTCATCTGACCAGGCAACTCTCTCCCACTGATCCATGGACCAGTCGCGATGTTCCCGGGCCCAGCGCAGGCGCAGTTGGCGATGACGCTTGGTCAGCAAAGGCACACGAGTGGGACGTTTGCTGCGTAGCCCCATATCCAACAGTGTCTGCTGAACAGTGTGCTGCGATACTATTCTACTTGGCCCTGCATTGTATTGGGCTGTCAGCTGAGCCACTGTCTGGCTCCGGTTTTGCTTCACCATGCGAGACAGTCTCCGACGACCTTTTTCTTTGATAGCTTGTGGACGTCCAACACCATGTCGTCTACTGCTGGTTTCACCGTCATTCATCCACTTTGCATAAGTACTAACAACTGTAGGTCGCGAACAACCCACGAGTCGTGCAGTTTCGGAAATACTTGTTCCGAGCCTTCGAGTCATTACAATCTGCCCTCTATCAAAGTCGCTTAGATCCGCAGTCTTTCCCATCACACACAGAAGTAAGTGAAAGAATGATTCTTCAGACTCTCCAGCAGCAATTAAATACCACTTCCACCTGATCACGTGCCTTCCACGTCATCCAGGCGAATTCATTGCAAAATGTAGGGGTGGTCATAATGTTTTGGCTCTTGAGTGTATATACCTATATACTTATTATACCTATTATATTTAACCCACCTATTGGTCCTTGCAATAAAAAAGTGATAATCACTCTCCTTTGTCTAGATACAGCACAAACAATCTTTCTTAGTTTGTTGGGCCAAAGTTACCCCAGCTGACGGTGTATAGAATTCGGCTTGTCGATTCTCACTTTAATGACGTATTGAGAGTAGCATACAACAAGTATAAACATGATTTGTCTAAAAGTGTCTAAAGCTTGTCTTAACATAAAGAAAATGACAATAATTCTTAAATAAAATTTTAATACATTTAGGTTAAGAGTTTTATTTTTTGAATTATTACATTATGAGGTACAGTGTACTAGGGTGCGGCCCGCGTAAAGTATGCATGTGGCCCGAGATAAAAAAAATGATTGAGTATCACTGTGCTAACCGATAAGCACGCTGAGGAAAAGGAATTCCAAAAGCAGAATTTCTCTAAAACTTTTGGTGGCTGACAAAGTGCAGTCATCCAGCCCACCTCGGAAAGGAATTATGTTCTATCAAGAATTGCATTACAAAATTTAGAGCACAAAAAAAGGACGAAATTCACAGAGCCTGTCAGTTTCCAGTTGCAAATCTGTACATCGCTAACAGGCAGGTAGTCTTGGGCCAGTCTTCCTGTACAGACCGTTAAAAGATGTATCCAAAAGAAAAGTTATGCTCGGAAATTTGGAATATTTCAAAAAGTCTTCAAGAGCCTAAAATATACATAAAAATTTTGAAATAAGAGCAATGAATCGCGGCCCGCACCGTTTGGAGGTAAGCGTTACGAACTTCCATAGAATGGGCTTGGGTTCGAATTCCGACTTTACTCTGACGATCTTGTGCTGCCCCACATAGCGTGAATTGTTGGTTTAGACGTATGGTACTTCCATAATAAAGAAGCTAAAACAAATTTCGCAATGTGGATTGGTGCATGTCGTCAACGCAAGTGTCTACGTTGGGGGAAAATTTTTCTTATCTATCTAAAACAGTTCCGTGATAAAACAGTTCCGTGACTGACTGATTGACAGACAACGCACAGACCAAACCGCTGGACCTAAAGGGCCGAAATTTTGTATGGCGATTCTTTTTGTAGTGTAGGGGTGCACTAGGAAATATTTTTGAAACATTCTTTAAAATTTTTTTAAATTAAACTTTTAAGCTCTTTTTGTAATTTTTTTTAAGTTTGCACTTAAAATAATAATCTGAGGGTTATAAAATTTATATCACGAGAAAGATCATAAAAATTCCTTGAAGATGAAATCTTTTTCAAATCTCCATTTTCTGATTTTTGGTGAATTTTAAAGATTGATTTTTAGAATTTAATTTATTAAATTGGGATCAAGTGGTTTCTTTTCTTTTTGTTACTATTTGATACTTTAAATTAATTTAGCGCCACGTGCAAAACAACGAATTAAATTGACAAAAAAAGATCCTTAAATTGCGTATATATTTTTATATTAAAATACCATAAAAGACAAAATTTAACCCCTAGTCTAATTGAGATGGAAGTTTTTTAAGAATTTAATTCAAATAAGTATGTTTTATGGATATTAAACATACAAATTAATTGCATACATTGACCGTTGTATTTAATTTGAATATTTTCTTCTACATTATTTTCTCTATAAAAATATCCATAATGATTTTTTTATAACTATATTTTTTTGGCATTAATTGCATACATTGATCGTTGTATTTAATCTGAATGTACTCTGAATCGAAGCATGGGTATTATGCTAGTAGATAATAAAGAGCAGATATATTTTACTTAAATGTATTTCGTACATGTTATTAGTTAATTTACTATTAATATTATATTTTATGTTCACAGTCTGTAATTTGTATGTACTATCTGTTAACTGAATTTCCTGATTAGGATATTTTATTTCAAAACAACTCCATAAAATTTTATTTCAGTAATTTACATCAATTATTAGTAAATCAATAACTAATGCCGTAGTTTAAAGAAAAGAGATACTCGTCAGTTTTTAACTACAATTAAGTCTGATTTTGGAAAAAAAAGTTGTATATGACTGTTTAATTTTTTTTCAATGCAATTTTATTGATACGTGTACAAATCAAGAGTCTAAGCTATTTGTTCCACTTTACGAAATAATCAAAATAATTTTAATAAAAAAATTTCTTCGAAATTACTTCAGCCTTGTTTAAACATTGTATCTAAGTTTTAATTTTATACAAGTGGTGCATTTGGATTATAATGAAAATTCATTATCCACGATGATAGAAAAAAAAAAACCTTTAAAGAGAGAGCAGTTTATTGCGAAATGAAAGAGGAATTCTGTATACATAACGATAAAAAATAACAGCAAGTACCCAAAGATTCATTACAGAAATCGACAATCTGAGGGAGAGCCCTCTGAATCAGTATTATTTTTTTTAAATGTTAATTTTGCCTACATCACCACCCTTGATTTAAAATGTGAAAGCACAAAAAATGTAAAAAGAAATATTGGCTTGCGATCTAATGAATTACAGTAGCACTTATCACCAATCAATACCAGCTAAAACATGCATTAGGGGTGGTATACAAATACAAAAGTTTTAATTCTTTTACTCCAGTATTTCGGTTCATGTCGCATTAGAAATGTTATATATTAGACAAGTAATCCTTCTGTTTAAGAATGAAAATGCAAGATAAATTTTAATGATATTCACTAAATCAAACAAGATTAAATGTTATACTACATTACTATTCTATGTGGTAAAGTCATCAAATTATAATAGTTTACTTAACATAATATAATTAATAATAGTACAATGTATATATAGTATATACAAACACAATACTGTTTCTGTATTTCTCTAACCAGTAATATAAAATATGATTTTGTTAAGCTTGAGGATTTATGAATGTTTATTTAACGGCATATTTTAAAATAATTTTCCCATAGAGCTATAACAAACACACTTATGAGTTTAGCTAATATATATATATATATATATATATATATATATATATCTCAATGCATCCTGGTATTAAAATGTATATGCAGAGCTTGCAATGTAAAATGTAAAAAAGTACCGGGTGATTATAATTAAACTTCCCAGCAGGTTAATGAAGGTGGTCACGTGGAGCAGCTTTCCCTACATCGTCCTGGACAAGATAAACAACTGCTCCTCTTGTGCAAGTTCATCTTAATCTGTTCTTGTTTCTGCAAACTGAACTGTTTCTGTTTCTCCCTTACCTTTACTTAATGTGGTTCGATGACAAGGTGATCAGAAACTAGTCAATAAATGTTAATATTGTTTCTGTATTCCATTTTGGTCGTTTATTGTGTTATATTTCATGTTTTTCCCGAAAAGGTGCCCTCTGGTGGACATTTTGGAACTAATTTTCTTTTTCGAAATTCCGTGAGCGCATCTCTTGTATAGCCTACATACAAAACTTCGTTGCATTCCGTTCACCCGTTTGCGCTGAAGGATGCCGTTTATAGGGGAAATTTAATTATAACCACCCGGTATTTCATGGAAATCTCTGTTGAAAAATTAAACAGTTTTGTTCAAGCTGCCGCTGTCTTTAAAACTCTGTAACAGTGTTTCAGATGAAATATTTTATATAAAATTTATAGCATGAAAATAAAATTTTCTCATTTGCATGTGTGAATTATTAACAAATAAAGTAAATGGTAAAGGAGAGATGAAAAAATTATATCTGTTTGTAGCAAAACCTGTCCGATAGAAATGAGAAAACTACAATCCGTTCATGACAGAAAAGTGATTTAAATGATATAATTAAAGTTTAAGACCGAACTTAAAATTTTGATAAATTCTTAAAATATTGTATCACTAAATTGATGTATGGGTTGAAAATGCATTTTTTTTCAATAATTGAAAACAGTTTCTCAGATTAAAATAGTTAGAGATTTAATTTAATTGTTTCGGTACATTTGAAAGCCCTGGCCTTATAAAAAATTGCATTAAGGGAAATGTAACAACGTAAAAATGATATATTCAATAATAATATTTAATTAACTATGCAACCTTAATTTCGTAATTAAAGGGCCAATTTCGGAAGAATTTTGTCTTAATAATATCCTATACACCTATGAATTTGACTAATATATATGGCAATTCCTGAATGAGAGAAAATGCATTAAGTACGATAAAATTCAAAGAATTAATTTTAAAATTGTTTTGTCGAAAACCAGCTATATTTTCCTAAGCTATCGCTGTCTTTTAATAATTATATTTCTACGTTCCTAAGAGGAACATATATTAAGTTTTTTTTTTGATTCTGTCACTTGAATTATTGAAATGCAAGTGAACAATGTGAACGGTCGAAGAAACAAATTATTTAACTTGTTGAAAACAAACATGTCGACGATAAAAAGCTTTTAAGTGTTATAAGTGTTTGTTGCATGCATAATAGATAAATGCACTTAGAAATATCTTTAAGATTTAATTTTTATTTTAACTATTTTCTCTAGTCGAGGTCATTAAAACTGTTATATGAGAGTAAAAAAAATTAGTAATATTTTCAGTAATAATAAAATACAATAATAAAGTTAACTATATTTATTCTTTTTAAGAATTTGAAGGTTTTAGTTTTTTTGCTATTAAACCTGGTTAAAGAAACAACGGTGTATAAATTATGTAATTTTGCTGCATTTCTATAAGTAACAAAAAACAAAAAAATATTTTTTTAAAATAGAAAAACTTATTATTTAAAACACATTTCTCTATTCAATTCAGTAAAGAAACGCTTTTATAGTTTATATATACGGTAGAACCTCGATCTATTGTTTTTCAAGGGACCGACTGAACTGAACGATAAATGTTGGAAAACGATAGATCCGGTAGAATAACAAAGCAATATAATCGTCGGCACTGGGTGAAAAAAACGATACATACGGAAAAAAGATGATTCCGAAAACGATCGATCGAGATTCTACTGTACTGCCTTTTCTTTCAGAAAATACTCTTTATCTAGAAAGATATAACATTGTGCTACTCCTTATATATAAATCTTCTGAGGATACCAATTATTTTTTTATTTTTCAAGAAATGCGGTACTGACATTACTCTTATAAATACAACCTAGTACTTTCAATAAAATTTTAACAATATTTTAATTATTATAAATAATACTAGACGCCCCCGTAAAAAGTTTTTGGGCACTAAGTACGAGTATTTATAGATTATGAATAATTTAAGATAATTTCATTATTACGCTAAAAGAAAATCTATTTTTTTTTAGTATAACAAAATATTTCAGTTTGGTCTTGTACTTCAAAGTTCAATAATCGCAAAAATTTATTTCTGGGAATTTTCAGAATTTACTTGTCTGATCTCAACAAAGAGTGTTTTTGATAACATTTTTGATGATCTGCCGCTTGTCAAAAATGCTCGAATAGTTATGTTTCATTTTTCTATAAAATTTATTTTGATGTAAGGTCGGTAAATTTTTAATGAAAAATAACGTGGTTGTAAATCGAGTATGAAACATTTTCCCTAATATTCCCGAGTTGCATGTAAAGACCAGATTAGCGAATAGTCCTTGATTATGAAGATTTCAAGAAAATTTAAATAGTACAGAAAAATAAAGATTTGTTTTAACATAATTCAAACAATTTATGCAACTTGTAACTTCTTCATTTTAAGAAGTAACGTGTCTGATTCAAACTTTGTTTGTTTTTTAGGGACTTAAATGGTGGTTTGATGATATTAATTCAGGTTACAAGCCAGTCATGCATAATTTTCGCTTTATTATTTTTTGTCTGAGATTTGTTTTGCAACTTTTATTTTCTCTTTTTCTTTTTTTTCTCTCTCATTTTGGTTTCTTGTTTCGGCACATTCCATCCTTCCCAGTTTTCTTTGTTAGGAAATGGCAACACTCTCTACGCCCTATTTTGACATTCGCGTCTTTTTTCTTACATTGTAGGCGTTCTCGCTCTCAGCTTCTGAAGCCGTATCGTATCGGCTTTTGAAATTCACGAATCGAGTTTTAGATAACTTATTTATAATAAATTATATTAAGTTTTTTCTTCTGTAATATAGAAGTCGTCAAAACGCTTTGATTTACGGCGCTAAAAATTTACAGTGCGACTGCACTTACGCATGAAAAACAATGGGTGTATGTGGGTGTAGAAACATTCCTACTTTTGTAATTTATTTACTTTGGTTGCATTTGAGGCATCTTAAACGAGAAATATATATCAGCGAACGCATAACGTACCTCTGTTACAGACATATCTTTTATGAAGAGTCTGTAAGTTTTAAATCCCCGTTGAAAACAGCTTTACCTAAAACAAAGATATTTGCTTCCAATGAAAGGGTAAATAACGCGGGCGTATTTTACTTGAACTTTGAAATTTTGATAGCAAACAAATCATGCCTAAAACAGATAAAAATTCCGAGTAAAAGTCTTGTATATACATAATGTTTAAGCTTTTACACTGTAAGTATTTTCTGGTAAAGTTTGATGGATATTTCTAATATTTCAGAAAATACACTCTTAGAAAGAAAAAAAAAACGACGCACTAAGAAGGATTTATTCGAATGGCATGAAAATCTGTAGATGTGATGTACATGTACAGAATAACAAATTATTACAATTTGAGAAAATTTGGATGCTTTATTCAAGGGAAAGAGCTTCACTAAGTGAAAAGGTCAATAACGCGTTGATCCACATCTGGCCCTTATGCAAGCAATTATTCGGCATGGCATTGATTGGTAGAGGTGGCGGGTGTCCTCCAGAGGGATATCGTGCCAAATTCTGTACAATTGGCTCGGTAGATCATAAAAATCCCGAGCTGGTTGGAGGGCTCTACCCATAATGCTCCAAACGTGCTCAGTGGGGGAGAAATCTGGCGACCTTGCTGGCCAAGGTAGTGTTGGGCAAGCACGAAGGTAAGCAGTAGAAACTCTCACCGTGTGCGGGCGGGCATTAATTATCTTACTGAAATGTAAGCCCAGGATGGTGTGATATGAAGGGCAACACAACGGTGCGTAGAATATCATCGACGTACCGCTAAGCTCTAAGGGTGCTGCGGATGACAACCAAAGGGGTCCTGCTATGAAACGAAATGGCACCCCAGACCATCAATCCTGGTTGTCGGCCCGTATGGCGTAAAACCATCAATTCAGGATGGTATCCCACCGCTGTCCGGGGCGTCTCCAGACACGTATTTGCTGATCATCGGGACTCAATTGCGGGACTCGTCACTGAAGAAAATTCTACTCCAGTCAGTGACATTCCAGGTCGAATGTGCCCGAAACCACTGCAAACGAGCTTGTCGGTGTACAGAGGTCAATGGTAGTCTGCGCAAGGGGCGCTGTGAGCCCAGCCCTCTTACTCTGAGCCGTCTATGAATGGTCCTTGCGGTCACTGAATCACCAGTTTCATGTACGAGCGATGATAATGATGAATCTAATGATGACTGTTCTGACGATTATTCGGTCCTCACGTTCTGTAATTTCTCTAGGCCGACCACATCCTCCTTGACGCTGTGTTCACTCTGAGTATGAGGTATCAACATAAAAGGTAAGTATCATTTCTGCGAGAATTTTGAGGGGAAATTTCCTATTTCGCGCGTTTTTGAAATAATTTTAGTCATGACTCAAAAATAATTCATAGATTTGAAGATAACTACAAACAAATAGCAAATAGAGATGAAAAATTATTTTCAGCCACTTGAAGTAAATGAATTTAACTTTTATTTTAATAATGAGAACATTGCATATTTTTTGGTAATATCACTTTAAATTGTTTAGACCAAAAATAACTGTTTCTACACCATAATTATGTTACAGGTGCAAAAAATATCAATTATAAAATGATTAATTACGGTAGATTCAAAATCCTTCGAGGGTCTCTAAAGCATCTTATGAAAAATATCAAAACTGAGAAAAATAAAAAGGGAATAGAAATTTTGCTAATTCTACCAATGTTCCAGTAAAGACGGAAACAATTCTACAGAAAATTATTAAAAATTTCTTCACACAAGCATTCAAGGATTAAAAAAACTATTGAGTGCAACTTTATGTCAACGGTTACTGAGAGAGACCATGGTCCAATAAGTATTTAACAATAATTTCATGATTTATAAAACATCAACGCCAGTTTGAAACATATATCAAAAGCAGTTATCAAAATTATATGGAATTTTTTTTAATAATAACTAGGCAGTTAATTATTTTGGGTTCAATTAACAATAATGACGTTTAGAGTACTTGTCCCCTTACAATTTGTTTGCAGTTAGTGGCCAGCATGGTGAGGATTTAACAAAAATAACAATTCCGCGAAAAAAATTAGTAACCAAAAATTTTAATAATTTTTATTACGATAGATGTTCAAAAGTCCACTACAAATGTTATTCTCCAATTTTCGAAAAATGACATTTTTTATTATAAGATTCTTGTACAAAATATGCACCAATATACGAAATTTAATCCTCATGTATTTAGCTTAATTTAGCTTAGTCTCATTTTTTGCAAAGCCAAAAAGGGAACTTAAAATCAGCGTAATATGCTATTATACTACCTGAACATTAATAAACCCAACAATTGCATTTGATTCATGTGAGTAAATTTAGACTGTGAATTTTTACAGCCAATTAAAATAATGTATAGAAGCCCTATACAAGATGAACCCTTTTAACAAACATATAATTTTACTAGTAATAAATATAATAAAGATATCAGATTTATTCCAATCTTCAGAAGAAAGCCTGAACGCCAGAAAAAGACTTTTTAACCTATTCTAACAAAACATGGCACATAAGTATTTAAAAAAACCCTGCCCAAAACAAAATAAAAATGCAAAAAAACATCGTATAAACTTGCACGCAAACTTTGCATTAGCAAGATAACAAAACTACGATACTGGAATAATCACTTCAAAGTGGACCAACATATTTTTCGTTAACACATATCTTGCAATGTCGCGATTTCTTTTACATACAACTTATTGATAAATTTTATTATCAGTCCTGACAAGCGTTCTTGAAGAAAAACTGTATTACTATAAAAGTAAATTGGACTATTAGTTCTCATCTTATTTTCAAGAGCAACAATGATTACATATATTTCTTAACGTATTCGTGCAGAACTATTTAATAGATCTCTCAAGCGCAGTAGTTTATCATCATGCCAAATTTTGCTCTATAATTTTCTTACTTCTTTCTGTCTAGCGCTTAAAATAACATAACAGCAAATAGGATTTTGAAATACATAAGTTATATTGCTATTGGTTAAATAAATGTTAAATGTCCAATGTAAATTTAGTATCCTGCATTCATTTTAAAATGCATTATTGCATTTGCATTTCTAGTTTTGAGTTTCAATACTGAATTCAAACCATTCTGTATAAATAGTAAAGAATTTAATATCTAATGTAAAACGGTATCGGCAGAATAAAGAGCAAACAACTGAAGAATTATATTAGAAAGTGGTTCAATAATGGAACTAAATATGAAATTCTTTTTATAAATATTGCCAAAATTTCACATGAGATTTTCCCGAGCAAACTAGATGTACTTTTTTTGCAATAAAATTTAATTGTTGGTTAAAATAGAAGTCTTTGGTAATGACATTTAGTTAAGGGATATTTATAAAACCCTTACATATGCAGTATTGACATTTAGTTAAGGGTTATTTATAAAACCCTTACATATACAGTACCGACATTTAGTTAAAGGTCATTTATAAAACCCTTACAGATACAGTATTGCCCTTTAGTTAAGGGCTATTTATAAAATCCTTACATATACAGTACTGACATTTAGTTAAGGGCTATTTATAAAACCCTTACATATACAGTAAGAATCTTAATATTTTTATTAAAGTCACATCTCCCTCTCGCTCATCTCAACCCCAATCAATATTGATCATCGTCCTCTTGCTCATACGTAGAGAATTCATATGGATAAGCTAAGGTCTTGAAAGTGAATGGACAACTTTCGGAATAGAAAAACTATCTAATAATTTGGCGACTGGCTTATGACAGATCCTTGTAATGTAATGTAATGCAACACGAACATTCGGTAGTAAGTGCCTGAAAGCAAACCACGAGCCGAGCCGCTCACGTCGAGCCATCGTGCTACACTGGATTGCAAGTTTTTTTTGGTGAATGAATGTGACCGTTACATTACAAGTCAGTGTATGTCGCAATGAACTGCCTGAAGAGGATGAGCATTAGGATTTTGGCCTTTCGATGATGCATTTTTTGGATAAGCATTCAAAACGAACTTTTGTGAAGAAACTTGAGTAGATTTGTAATTTAAAGCTCGCCTTCAGCATTGCGTTACGACGTTACTTTATAAGTCAGTCGCAGCCTATGAAAAGATAGTGAAAAGACGTAAATGGGCGCGGTGGCGCAGTTGGAAATAGGAAGCGGGCAGTGATCTGAACGTCCCTGATTCGATGCTCGTTGCTGCAAATCCACCGCCGTGTTCACTAATGGTGGGCGGGGCACAATAGGTTATAGCTGAAATGTCCTTCAAGTTCTCAAATTTACCTCTGGAGGTGCAGGATCAAGTGTTCCGGTCTCGTCACTTGACTCCGTACAAAATTACGGCACCGGTCATTTAGCCAAGTCGAACTGCGACCCTTGTGGTGCTAATTTAAAACAGGAGCCACCCCTTTCAGCCCAATAGCCTATTAGGACCTGGTGAAAGGAACATCCAACCAGGGGCATTAGAAACAACAACAAAGATGTAAGCATGTATTAAATCTACCATTTGTTTAACTAAGTAATTCAACGTTACATGTATGGATTAACCACTTAACTGATTTGCCAGAATTCAGCTCGGGTAAACAATCTTGAAAAATTTTGGCATGCCCAAATACATATAGGGAATATTTTAAATTTCTAGGGCCAACTTGCGTTGCCCGAATTTCCATTATAAAACTTGATTTCAGCTTCTTGGCAGAAAAATACATGTTAAATGTACTTTAATGTTTATTTGAATATCATTTTAAAGCGTTATTTATATCTAATATTAGGTTCTTGTTACTTTTGATTGTAATCTGTTGTAGGTAAAATGCTATGATTGATCTTAAATTTACTTTAGTTCTTCTCGTTATGTTTCCTCTCGTTACGTTTGCTTGTTATTTTGTGAATGGACTGGAAGGAAGCAATTTTTTCCTTGTGCAATAATAATATTTTCTCACCTGAAAGTAAATCTTATATACTATTAATAGTATAATTTTTATTTCTTTCTTTGATGGTTCAAAATTGAAAAAGGATAGGAATGTAGTAACTTCATAATGTTCAAAACGTAATTTACGATAGTTTATTAAATTTTGTGAAGAAAGTGGTAAAACTACTTAAATTCGTATTGCACTTACATGTAAAGACGCCAAAGGAAATAATGATAATTTAAAAAAAAACCTGGGATATTTTTAACCCTATTTTGAAGAAAAAAACTGAAGTTAAGGTGTTAAAAGTGAATTCAAAAGTTTTTGTAACCGTGATTTTTCTTTTTCTGGTAATCCATGTAACGCTAAGCAATTCAATTTTTATTAAATTCTTGTTTTTAGATCATGAGGGATGATTTAATAAAGAGAGAACCACAAAACTAACTGTAACGAGATGTTTTAACTTAGCACTGACAATTTTCTTTATTTTAAAGATAAATATACTAAGATTATGCTTTGATAAAATTTTAAATATGCATTCATGACATCATACAGTTACATTACACTGTACGACATTGTAAAAAAGTAACTATCTATAAGGAATTATTTTAATCATACAATTATTAAGAAAAGATTGAAAACCACTGTTAATCCCTGGTAAAAAGAACAGGTGAAAAAATGCTGAAAACCATAATATATCGGACATTGCAATTTCGAAGGATATATGCCCTGAAGAAAACTTGCCATAATTGTTTTTACCTCCTGTTGCAGATCATTTTGTATTGCCTAGATGTCTTTTTAAATTCGTGAATCTATTGTTCGTAAAGAAGATTCAAAGAGAATGATTTTTTTACTAAGTAAAATTACAGATATATTATTCAATGTCAAACTTTTTGATCGGTCCTATGATTCAGTAAAACAAGTGGTGGGGGAGGGACGCTGAAGGACATCATCGAAACAAATCGATTCCAAAAGAGAAGAGACCGACATAAATTGGTCGGGAACATATTGATTGCTAATCACCATAGCCATTTTTTGGTACACGACGATCACACAGTCAGAGACTAATAGTCTTCAGCCTACTATGGACGACTAAAAACCCGTATAGGTGATTTAGTCTTTCGTACGTGGAATCTGTATTTGAAGATCTATGTGATCATTATTATGGCCTAAATTATGCCCATAATAATGGTCTTAAAAGTCAAGGAGGATCTTCACCAGACTATCTATTAACAACAGATTTCAATCTTATAATTATGACAGCTGTTGCATCATTTTTTGCCTGTATTCTAGTACACTGTCTTCGGTGATAAATCTCAGCTTATCGGTACGTTGGTGAAAGACGCTACCAAGTACAAGTACTCTTCTTCGTGCAACATCACAATCTTCCTTTTGGATGTCAGATGATGGTTTAACAACAGGGTTTATTGCCCGGAGAGCAATTTCTTGCTTTCTCATTGTCTGTATTCAAAGAAGGGCATCCACACAAATGTTTAGCTGTTTTAAAATTGCGCATTCTATAGCCATTACTACTCTGCATATTGCCAGAAATGTGGAAACCTGGTTAAAAGCACGTCTTTTCAATCATTTAGGATGTTTAATCCAAAATTACAGCCATCCCGCAATATGCACTAACCAACAAAAAGACCTCATGAGGCATAATTTCTCTCAGAATGCTATTAAAGAACTCTGGGAATCAACTTTGATTCACGAAACGTCCTTTATCACTGTCATTGATTGGTTCTGCATTGTACTTAGTGTTGACAAAGGCATTTCCCCAGCAGAAACTAAATAACATTTTAAATATCACACTGTAATTAAGCGTAATTAGGAACCAAGCAGACAGCCTGAGTAGAAAGTAATGAAACACCTTTCTTCCGCTGTTTTGCTTTTCTCCAGAGACAGGTAAAAGCACGAATATTTAAAAATGCTTAGTTAGAATACTTAAATTTGTAGAATCGATTAATTAAATTTTTTAGAAAGGTAAAATAGTAGAACATTAATAATTTTTACGAATAAAAGTAATAATTTTTACTTAAGAACAGTAATAGATTTTGGAATAAGATTTCAAGCAAACTTTTTCCAAAATTTTTTATTGTTCTTTTGTATGATGAATGAAAGAAAATTCATCTCCTTTGTGTGTTTTTTTTTGTAACCTCTGCTTCGATTCTAATTTCTATTAATTAACAAACTTAGTGCAGATTTTTATTTATTTATCTTTATGTCGCTATTTTGTCTATTGGTTCTATCGGAATAAAATAAAATCCCAGTTACAATCTTTAAATTTGCAGAATCAATTAACTAGATTTTTCAAAGGGATTACAAAGAACGTTTTTTTAATTCATTTTTGTGTACACTCCGTTAGATAAAATATTACCAAGATCAAAAAGTCATCTAATGTCTAGACATTCATTTGAAGATGCATTGTTCGTTTTAGCCCACGGCTATAAAAGAATTATATTTAGAAGCGTTAATACGTTAAAGTATAAAATTGTGGAAGAAAAAAGGCAAGAAAAGAATTTTAAATCGGTCTTTTGTCTGGAAAGATATGGAAAAATTCCTTATAGAACTACAAACTTATGTTTTAGCAAATTAGGCTTAGATGATTTTTTTTTCGAAATTAAGTATAATTTATGAAGGAAATGAATATATTTGCATATGATATTTAATCGATTAAGAAAATATAATGCTTATATACTTTTAATAGCTTACCTTTTAAAATATTTTTTCCATGATATGCTTTAATAATTTATTGATGCTGTTTGTTTTGGACGTTACAATGAATTAGAATCCATTTTCAAAGATAATCAAAGAAGGTTTTATAAATTGCAATTTATGTTGCTTTAAAACTGCTTTTCAAATTGTTAACTGTTTGTATCTTAAGATGAATGTAAACGATTTATTTCTTACTTGTTCCTGATTTCTTTTTGATTCTATCTATAATTTATGTTGATAGCAAATCAATAATTATATTATTAATTTTTTGTTCTCGAGAACATGAATATAATTTATTCTGATTGCAAAGCAACATATTTTTCTATTAATTTTGTTCACTTCATGTCATGTAATCAATTTAGATACACTGCAAAATAACGTATTTCAAAGGAGTGTTTTTAATATGAAAGTCATTTTAACAAGCAATATTTTTTTGTGTAATATCGAAATTAAATGACAATATTTTTCGTTTAAATGTTGATGTTAAATTTCAGTTAATAGACAGTCCTAAGAATATCTTCAGAAAGTATTGAATTAAGTCCAAATGATGCTAATTTGTTAAAGAAATTTCAGCCTTAGGTTCAACTAGCTCATGTCTACAGAGCGAAAGAAAAAAAAAGAGATATCATACTTGAAATGAAGTAAAATAATGTTTAAATTTGTGAGAATAAAATATCAAAATGATATGAATTGAAATCTTTCATACAATTCAAAGTGAATATGGAAAATATATCCACGACTTACAGTTACTGAGTTAAGCTGAAAATTGATTTGAAGCTTTTAATATCATATCATAGTTAATCAGTTCTTATGAATGATGACTATTTAAAAGTAAAATGATAAAATCCAATTTGATTGAACAGTGGAAAAGAAAAAGTAGAAGTTAGCAAAGTAAAACCAAATTTTTAAGATCTTAAGTCATAAACCTTTTCAATATTGGATAAGGTCTATGAATTTAAAATTTCTTTTCATTAATCACACTTTATTCATTATATATGTGTTTGACTGACTGTTTTCCACGAGATCGCGTGGTGTGTTACTTCTATTTTACATCTCATTTTGCTTCCCTGACGATATAACAGCATTTTTATAGGGATTTTTTTCAATAACTATTTTTCTAAGAACCACTGCGATTTTTACTGGAAGTGCTTCTCTGGATTTAAACAATTTATGTACACTGCAAAAGACGTATTTCAAAAGAGTTTCTTTTCTAAGAAATTTGTATAAACAAGCAATAAATATTTTTTATGTAAGATCGAAATTCAACGACAATATTTTTCGTTTAAATGTTGATGTTAAATTACAGTTAATAGACAGTACTAAGAATATTTTCTGTAAGTATTGAATTAAGTCAAACTATAAAGTTTAATCAATAATTATTTTTTTAAAAACCACTGCGATTTTTACTGGAAGTGCGTCTCTGGATTTAAACAATTGACGTACTTTGCAAAATGACGTATTTCAAAGAAGTTTCTTTTCTATGAAAGTTGTATAAACAAGCAATAAATATTTTTTTATGTACGATCGAAATCCAGCGACAATATTTTCTCTTAAATGTTGGTGTTAAATTACAGTTAACCGTCCTAAGAATATCTTCTGTAAGTATTGAATTAAGTCAAATTATTAAGTTTTTTCAATAATTATTTTTCTAAGAATCACTGTGATTTTTAATGGAAGTGCTTTTCTGGCAATAAAAACAAGTATATGCAAAGTATGTTAAGTGAATTAAATTGTCCTGGGTATAGGAAAAATCTAAACGTTATCTCAAAAGTTTTAACATAATTGAGATCGAAGATCTCATTTCATTTTTGATCATGCAAAGAACTTCAATCGCATGCAGAAAATTCTTTTCAGGCTGATATAACAAACGTAATTAATAACTGTTTTTGATAGCAAATGCTTATATTACTAAATCCATGGTGCACTGCGTACCACACATTGTGAGTTAGATGATTTCCCAACACAGACTTTCTAGAAATTGAACAACTAAGTGGGAATTAAGAGATTTATCTGAATGTAATGTTTAATATATATTTCTCACTCAAAGATGTCTCAAAAGACAATATCAAATTAAAAATATTTTTTAAGCATTTATACTTATATATAATAAATACACCGATAGGGAAATGTACCTGAAGTGATAAAATTTAATTTTGATTTTTATTTAAAAAACTTTTTAACTAATAAAAAAAAAACAGAAATTTCTACGCTTCTGCTAATATTATTCATATATTTTCACATTTAATTTAGGCGCATTGTATTAAAAAAATGCTAAATTAAATTGAAACTGAAGTCATCCTTAACAATATTATATCCTATTCTATTCTAGGAACTCAAAGATATTCTGACAGAATAATTATTCGATGGTATTAAACTAATTTCAATATCAATGCAAGAAATGTATTGCATCGCTTTATTGTACGCACGGGAGGAGACTGCAGTATTCTCTTTATTGATTCAATGCAGTTTGTACAATACAGTCTAAAGATTTAATTAAGAATAACATGCAGGCATTGAAGAAAAATTTGCATATATATGAGGAACTATTTTTATCTAGCATATTGTGCCACGCATTAACGGAAGGCTTTTTGCAAGAAATTAACTCAATCGTTTTTCTATCTTTTTTTTAACAAAAATGTTAGAAATAAATTAATTTCGCGTTTCATTTTCTTATATCTACTAAAATATTTCGGGACATAGAAAAAAAAGAAAGTTATGAGTTTAAAGCTGGATAACACATTTCCCTCATTTGCATTGTATAGGAATTTCCTGAGACAGCGAGATTATTATATAGGGAAACTTGTACATCATTATGTGACATGACAAGGAAAGAACAATGTACAAGTTTATCTGTTAACATAATTTCTTAGAAAATAAATCGATAACATTCACTGTATATTTAGCGTACCTATTGTCAAAGGTACGATAATAGTAATTTATTGTTTTAGACAGTAAAAGTAAAATGTTCAAATCTTGTAAAAAAATAATGAGTAAACTTTGCTTTAAAAAATCTATTAGCATTTAGAAAATTGCATAGGCCAGTAATAGTAGAATCTGTTAGCTTTAACATTTCTAGAATATCTAGTTGAGTTTTGAAGACTTCAAAGAAGATTTTCTCCCTGAAGAAACTCACCGAGGCAACTACATAAAGCGTGGGATAGAGATACAACATGGAATGGTTCTAACAATAGTTTTGCGTTAGAATAAATTAATCAAACCACGCCTAATCATTCGAAGGTTTTCTAAAGTGGTATTCAAAAAATAGGCTAAAAATAGGAAAGTTACTCTTTTTTCATAAAAGTTCGAAAACGAGCTTGGAAACTACAATAATTTGTTTTATTTTATTTTTCTTAATCTTGTTTTTATCTGAAAAAAACTACAGCTTTTTCTTACAGATTAAAAACAGCAACAATAGTCTGTAGAAATGGCACTCCCTAGACTTTTGGATGTCACAATATGGGTGCCAGTGGATTTTAGTACTCATGGTCTCTGGTCTTCTTACGAAATTACACAGTTGGCAGCTCAGAGTGGTAAAATAGCATGAATGGCTAATCCCTACTTAGCTATCCTTTTTATACAAAAAGTCCGGTTCGTGTGTTGTGTTATAAAAGCTGTACGCTTAACAGTGAGTAATTTTGGAGTTACCCAACGGGAAATAGTCTGCAGTTGATGAAGGTGATTGAATACCAAGGAAACGTAAAAAGAAGCATTCATTGTTAATTCTAAACTAGTTTTTATCTTTACTTACTAAGAAATAACACGGACGGAGATCAGGAGAGAAAAAAAACCTTAAAACCTTCTCTTTAAATAAATGAAAGATACTTTTGAGGTTTTTCATTCTTATCCTAGAATTCAATAGCTTTGGTGCTTTGTCCCCTTTTACTGACTGAGGCATATTAGTTCAACTTTTATTTAGGGAATTTTTTATGACAGTTCTAGACAATTTGGACTAGTGAAGACAATTTTCCTAAAAAAAATACATTGGAATTTTACGAGAAGATTACATTGTATCATGTTTTATGATATACTTATGCTTTTATGCATGTTCACCCCCTACTTTCAAGCGAGAAAATTAAACTAAGCTAGAATAGAAAATCTCTATTTCCAGATTGCTCTTAAACCCCATTTTTTCCCGAAGCAAGACACTTTAAAATATTATTTAAAATTAATATTACACTCTTAGAAAAATTAAATTAATTCCTTTTTATAGGTGTCATTTTTAATTTTTTATCATAATTGTATGTACTGGAATTATGGTTAATGTTTATGTTTAAATTAATGAAAATTTCTTTTTATTATAACAATGCTGGAACACCCATCGCAATATTTAAAGTCTTTATATTAAGTTATTAAATTTCACATCATACTTTCAAAAGTTAGATGTTTAAAATGGACGCTGAAGACCAAAATTTTATCATATTGGAAATAATACCACACGTCTATCTCTTCAACTGAAAGTTTTTCAGTACCTTTTCTGCATGGATAACGAGATGTAAAGTAAAATATAAATGTTGATTCAAGATACTTTTCTGGTGGGCGAATTATTCGCTTGGCATAGAACCATTAAATAACCAAAATTTTTATAACTACATATGCATGAAGGACACAGAAAGAGAAAAGTCGCAAACGAACGACAGAAAAGTCAGAATATTTAGCGTAACAACTGAAACTGAGGAAGTAATAGCAGAATATCTTTAGCATCGGTGATGCTTCATGGAATAATTATTTTAAAGAGTACTAAAGTGTCAGTCATGTTTATGGAAAGATTTGAAGTCCTTACTTTGGAATGTATTTGTAAAGGAGATTTGAAGCACGGAGTCACAGTTCATGCTGGCAAAAAGGAACTACACCATTATTTATCACGAATGAAAATTGTTCAAGAGCACTATTTCTGCGTAAGAGAAGTGGCACGGCACTATGTCTATATTGAAGAAGATTTACTTGTCGGAAAATGTTCGTGGGATCAGATTTATATAGTTCAATCAGTACAATAAGTCTATGCAGGAGAACTAGATGTCGAAGTGTTCGTAAGGGGAAAATATGGCCGAAAGTAGATACTGAAGAAATTACTGATGAACCCAGTCAAGAAACGTGGATAGTTCGCGGAGAAAGTAATAAAAAAAAAAACTCTTCGATGATAATTACCACGTCTCAGACCTCTGCCATCTCGAATACAACAGGAACAGGTAAAGTACCCTCGGTACTGTGAAGGATGCCATAAACTGTGATACAGGATCTTGATGCCTAATAATCTTCAGTTTATATGTTAACCGATAAAGTAATAATACAGTGGTAGTTGCAAAGTGTAGCCAAAATAACCACAGAGAACTCCATCGTCTACTGCAATCCGGGAATAATATCAAATGAAGAATAAATCGAGAATAAGCCAAGTATTAGGTCAATACAACTTATTTATTGAAGTTATTTAAATACTACGTAGTACTACATAAACAATTACTCTACTTCTATATTGAAGTTCTCATCTCAAGATTTCATCGTTAGTTGCAAGGCCCAAAATGACCATTATGGTTCATAAAAAAATACATAAAAATGGTATAGCCTCCTCACAGAATGAGGCAAAAAGCCACATTCTGGAGGGTCTTCTAAAAGGTACGACCTATATATCTAAAAAAATCGTGATCACTATATTCAAGTTCTTCTCAGACAGGAGTAGAGGGAGCGAGGGTTACAAGAAAGTTGTGTGCCAAGATGCTAAGCGCCGTAGCGTACAGTAGTGTGAAGGCATTAAGTTGAAAGGGCGATAATAGGCGAAAAGTTGCAACCATCTGCCTATGACGTAACGGCGCGGCAGATTTAAAAAGCGGTGATTGGCTGAGCAGGCGACACCTGGCGACTTTTGAAATTCACCAAAATTTGGCGATTTATCGCCAAAGCGGTTTTATCAGAATCTGCACTGATCCAATTAACGGCACTGCCTTTGCGGGCTTGTGAAACGGCGCGCTTTGTGGAAATAATTGACAAGCGTCGCCCTCAGCGCCCCGCAAATGACAAACTGCTTTCGAATGGGATTTCGCATATGGCACGTTGCTTGTTAGCCATTCCACAGGAAACCATAATTTAAAAAGATCCTGGCAAAGAGAACCGTAATGGTTTCTTCAACAATATCAAGCTGATTCTATTTACGCACATATGTGCATGAATGAGCAAAGATGTCGTTAAGGAAGACCACCCGGAATTAGAAGAAGGACTTAGAAACACATCTGTTAACGCAAAATATTGCTTGACAAAGTGACTGAATTAAAGTATTTCCTGATATTAAATAAATTCTAGATTAAATTGGGGCAAAATTAGCACACATTAACTGTAGCGTTAAATTCCACGCTACAGTATTAGATAAACAAGGATAACTGTTGTAATACAAAATATTCCTACAGAGACGTCTTTGATCACGAATCTTTTTGACTGCCATTTAAAATTTCGGATAAAAAATTGACATGAAAATAGCAATGTCATGTGTTTATCCGTAGATAGACATGCTTTTTAAGGTCTCTCTTCTTCCACTTAAAACAGTGAGAGTTTTAGATAAGATTTTTTCCCGAACTTTAGTATTTTTACTGCATAACCATATTTAATAATTTTTATTTTAAGATTTTCTAAATTTGTTGATTCCTCTCGTGCCGACTTTTTATCAAGCAATATTAAAGATGTGTTTGTTGTTTGAAACTTTATTAAATGGAGTCAGTGTGAAACGTAGTATTTAGACTTCCTAAGCCATTCTCTCATTATTTTCTGTCATTTTGGTTAAATCCAAACGGATTCCGCACCCAATTTCTCTCCGTTTTCACGAGGCTTGAAACTGCAGTCGCAGCGATCGTTTGCTTATTTTTAATTTATGATTTTAATGATTTTTTTTCTATTTTTGTCTGCACATCCTACATCCTACTTATTTTAAAGACCATTTAGAAAAGGTTTTCATAAAAATTTTAAAAAAACTAATCAGAAACTATTAAGAAATCTTTTTATTGGTGAGGTTTGGGCTTAAGGAGAAGACACTTTACTAATAAACTGCACGTTATGTTTCATTATCTTGATATATAGTTTAAAAAGTTCTACTTTAATTAAATCCTGTATAATTGAGTTGCTTAGCATCCCATTTAGACTCTCGTTTTGAGAATTAATATTGAATAAATTTTAACTTTGCTTCTTTTCATATCTTCCTTTTCTGAAGCTTTAATTTCCTATTGATCTTATATACCCATTGCACACACACACACATTATATATATATATATATATATATATATATATATTACTTACTTACACACACACACACACACACACACACACACATATATATATATATATATATATATATATATATATATATATATATATATATATATATATATATATATATATATATATATAAAATGATAGGAACATAAACTATAATTAACTAGATTTAATGGAGTTAAAATTAGGCAAGTTAGCGTTAACCCCTTCAGGGGCACTATATGCAAAAAATTTTTGGGGAGGAAAAAACTTTATATTTGAAGAAATATTACTATTAGGAACATATTCTGTAAAAATTAAAAAAATTGTAGCTTTAGTTTAGGCAGTAGGGGGGTGATCCGTTTTTGAAACACTGCGCACCTAGATCACTCTATATTAGAACGTCTGCTCTGACTGGCTAGACCAGTCAGAACAGGCGTTCTGACATATGGGTTGCAATAAGACTAATCAGTTTGAAATATATATGCATATAGTATATGCATTCATTTATTTATATTTATACACAGTATTTATCAAAATAATTATCTGTCCAAAAAAATAAATAAATAATCAAAAAGTATATAAATGAATGTATATAATGAAATTAAAACGTATATAACAACATACATGAAATTTTTATATATTGAAAGTAAAAAGTATATAAATGAAAGTATATAATAAACGTAAACAGTATAAAACACCACACATGAAATTTTTATAGGTAAAATATATGTATATATATGTTTCAAATTATTAGTAACATTCAATGATTAACATAACAAAAATAATTTAATAGGAAAATTAGTTCAGTAATTTATTTTTTTAATAAATTTTTGCGGGGAAAAACTAATTTACCAGTGCTGCCACCTAGTGACAGCAAACGCTACATGCGCAATGGTCCATATTTGAACCACCAGCATTGAAATTACTTAAAAAAGATAAGAAATTATGCAGATAAATTAAACATTTCTATTTAAAATAAATAAGTAACAATCGTAAAATGAAATTCCAGAACTTCCATACATCTGTATACTAACAAATTAGAAAAACTGGAAAAAACCTCACACTACAAATTAATGGCTTGAAACAAAAAATTATCCTCTCTGAAAATATAGACCCGTAGAGTGCTGCCATCTGTTGTTTCTGAAGCACACTAATGTGTTAAATGTTTACAGGAATTTACAGATAAATTTGCCGAATGATTTAGATGTTAGAAAATAAAGAAAATAGGTGATTAAAAAATGAACTACCGCCCCTGAAGGGGTTTTAAACGGCAATTTAGTAGGAGAAATTCACTATTTATTAACACTGGAGTACGCTTTCAATCTGTCGGTTTAAGAGAGGCCTTGAGCAGCTAGCAGAGGATGTGACGTCAACAACCACAGGATCCTAGAAAGTTAAGGGTCCATCTGAAAACATGTGAGTATGAATCATGGTCATGCGACGCTGAACGCTACGCAATTGCAAACAAAAGCAGATTTGGGATTATTTTTTGGAGAGGTACTTCGCACGTATGACGGAATATATATATATATATATATATATATATATATATATATATATATATATATATATATATATATATACATACACATATATATATACACTCAAGAGCCAAAACATTATGACCACCCCTACATTTTGCAATGAATTCGCCTGGATGACGTGGAAGGCACGTGATCAGGTGGAAGTGGTATTTAACTGCTGCTGGAGAGTCTGAAGAATCATTCTTTCACTTACTTCTGTGTGTGATGGGAAAGGCTGCGGATCTAAGCCACTTTGATAGAGGGCAGATTGTAATGGCTCGAAGGCTCGGATCAAGTATTTCCGAAACTGCACGACTCGTGGGTTGTTCGCGACCTACAGTTGTTAGTATTTATGCAAAGTGGATGAATGACGGTGAAACCAGCAGTAGACGACATGGTGTTGGACGTCCACACGCTATCAAAGAAAAAGGTCGTCGGAGACTGTCTCGCATGATGAAGCAAAACCGGAGCCAGACAGTGGCTCAGCTGACAACCCAATACAATGCAGGGCCAAGTAGAATAGTATCGCAGCACACTGTTCAGCGGACACTGTTGGATATGGGGCTACGCAGCAAACGTCCCACTCGTGTGCCTTTGCTGACCAAGCGTCATCGCCAACTGCGCCTGCGCTGGGCCCGGGAACATCGCGACTGGTCCATGGATCAGTGGGAGAGAGTTGCCTGGTCAGATGAATCACGGTTTGTCATTCATCACGCCGATGGCCGTGTCAGGATACGCCGTCTTCCAGGCGAACTGTTGCCCCATCAATGTACAGTAGGTCATACACAGGCCGGTGGTGGCGGTATTATGCTTTGGGGGACGTTCTCTTGGGCGTCTCTGGGACCCGTGGTTGTGGTAGAGCATACCATGAATGCTACAGGGTATCTGAACATCATTGCGGACCAGTTGCACCCTTACATGGCATCTGTTTTTCCAGCTGGAAATGGAATGTTCCAACAGGACAACGCCCCGTGTCATAAGGCTAAAATTGTGTTGGAGTGGTTCCAGGAACATGATGCTGAATTCCAGTTAATGTCCTGGCTGCCTAACTCACCGGATCTCTATCCGATAGAGCACATTTGGGATGTCATGGGACGGCAGCTCAGAGTTCAAAGACCACCAATTCGCAATATCTCCGATTTGCGTGACCGTTGCTTAAACATCTGGTACAATCTGTCTCCGGCCATCTACCAAGGACTTGTGGCATCCATGGCAAGGCGGGTTGAAGCTGTGTTGCGCGCCAAAGGTGGGCCAACTCGTTATTGACAGGTGGTCATAATGTTTTGGCTCTTGAGTGTATATATAATATATATATATGCACCCACAAACACGTATATACTCTTACGTGTACTTTTATCTGATTCTATATTCGTATAATGTTTCATAAATATTTCTGTTATGTTAGTTTTGAGGTATGTTTATTGTTATTTGATGTATTTCATTTTCCCTTATTTTAAAACAATTTTAGTGTATTTAATAATTGTTCTAAAAAATAATTGAAATAATCTACCATTAGGGAAATAAAATAGGAACAAATCACCCGGAACTATTGCATCATTTATTGTAAAACAGATAAACGAATATTTTGATCGTGAGAGATATATCCTATTTTAGTCAGAATATATTTGTCACGTTCAGTTTATCATATTTCTATTTCATTCATTTATGTTATAAAATCGTAATGTGATATAAAGTGTTTTCTGATAACATGCATAGTCATGCATTTTTAGGTTTGTATGTTATGTTTTATGTTTTTTTGTACATAATATGATATAACCTCAGAAAACGTTATAAAAGGTCCCTTAAACTTAATAATAAATTATACAATTTGATGTCTGACAGTTTTTTACTTGAATTTTAACAGCTTAAAATATATTGGAAGGAAAAAAGAGAAGATCGAAGTAAATAGTAATAATAACAATAATTATGGATTCTTTGTGTTGAATTCTTTCGAAGCATAACAATTGCTGACAAAATATGAGTTATTAAATGGAAGACAATTACATGTTAAACAAGTTTATGTGAGGTTGTATATCAGGTTATCAATGTTTGGGAAATTTTCTTAGATGCTTTAATTTTATTAAATTTATTTTAAACAGTTCAAAAAATAGATTGTGTAAAAAACCAAACTGATTTAAATCTGTAAGTGCGAACTATTACATCTAGTCTTCAAAAACTAATGAAATAACCACCTATCATAATCAGGACTAACTATAGAATCGTTATCAAAATCCTAAACTTGCAAATGCATTCTTATAAGATGTTAATATCGTAGAAAACTAAGGAATGCAACACTATACACATACTAATATAAGGTATCCATCACTATACATAAACTCTGAAAAAAAATGTAAATTATAGCTTGTAATCCGCAAAATAAAGCATAAAGGACAGCTAGCTTCGGATTATTTGCAATAATTTTTTTTTCGCGGAATCTCACATGTATTCTCTATTAGCCCGGACAATCGTATAAAATGCTCTGCTACATAAAAGAATGTTATACCCAAAACCTAGATGATCTCTGAGAAGATAATCTTCGTTATCAAAATCAAAAAAATTGAGTCTAGTAGCAGGTATGGGTGTCTGTAGCTGTTTGAAACCAGAGTTAAGCAGGAGATTTTGGTTAAATTCTGTCTCGCGCGAGGATTGCAAAAGACAATCGTTACTTTACAAAGTAACTATTCGTGCAGTCCTAGACTTGTTGTGATATGATTGTACTGTATTTTAAGCAAGTAGCCATAAACAAGTTTTATTTTCTTTAATTTCCTTGCAAGTATAAACAATCATATCTACGTACTTAAAATTTTTCTGCAACTTAAGAAATCTTCAGTTTTATTAAGGTTGCTTGTAAATCAATATCCGACGTTTGGTAGCCATTTTATTTTGCTATTTCAGATTTAAGAAAATGACTTTATGACAAAGTAGACATACCATAGAATCAACATACACTGAGAGGCCAACTTATTCTGACCCCCCACTCAATGGATTGTTGGACCACCTTTTGTTGCGATTCTCTTTGGACTTTATGAGATATTAGTAGATAGTTTGAGGCATTTCATACCATATCCGATGATATGTATTTTCAGTTCTCTGTGGTTTGATGGTACTGGATCTAGCTGATTGATACCCCTTTCGGCGGCAACCCAGAAATGTTGAAATGGATTCCCATCTAGGGGATTTGGAGGCCAACTAAGCAACGTGAAGTCTCCTTCATAAAATCGTCTGTGGTCAAGGTTATCTTCATGACATAGAGCATCCCTCCAGTAGGACACTTGCGGTCCATGCTTTCGAGCTATTTTCTCCATATTCACATCCTACCGTATGCTTGGTGTAACTGAAAATGTGATTCATCGGACCTTTTACATTCATTTCGTATACAATCCAACAATGCTTTTTTTATCTCCTTCTAGTACCAATGGCGTGACATCATACTAATTTAAAAAAATTGTCAGGCGATCATAATAAATTGACCACTTAGGTAATGTAACTATGCTGCTATTTCTGGTGCCCCTTGACGCATGTTATATATCAGTTCAAGTTCCTAAGGCTGTTGGGGAGAGTGATGCTTCCGGTTTCAAATAGCACCACAAGGGTCGGAGTCCGACTTGGCTAAATGACTGGTCCCGTAATTTTGAACCGAGTCAAGTGACTAGACTGGAACCCTTGACCCTGCACCTCCAGAGGTAAATTTGAGAACTCGGAGGACATTGCAGACACGACAGATTTTTCGTGCACCAACTGCCATCAGTGTACACGGCGTTGGATTTGTCAGCGGCGAGCATCGAACCAGTAACGTTCAGATCACCGGCCCGCTGCTCTTTCCACCTGTGCCACCGCATCCTATAACTATTAATTATGTAAGTGGCCAATTCATTATTATATTAATTTATTATAAAATAATTAACATAGTAATTAGTCATTATTAAATAAATAATCAACTATTAGAAGCAATAATTAACAATTGTGTTAATTATTTCTGTCTATTAATAATTATGTTAATCACCTTTAATTAACATAGCTATTTTTTATTACAAATAAAAAATAATGTAAGCATGCAACAAAATACAAAATTAATATAAATATTTGACGAAAATATATTTTTCTATTTCAGTTCAATATTTCAAATTCCATAGGTAAGATTTAAAACAATATCTTAGTGTTAAATCTATTAATTATTTTATCATTCCAGATTTAATAATATACTGTATTAAAAAAGAAGATGTCTTCTCTAAACATAACTTTTTTTCCTAAAGATAAAAGGAAAATATGCAATAAAGTATAAAGAATACAGTTTGTAAACCCCAGAACGAAAAAAAATATATTTTCTAGACCCTTTTGGAAAATATTTCTTAGATATATTCCTGTGTTATTTTTTTTCTCAATATTTATTATTTACAGCAAGTCTTACACAGTATCAGCTTTCTCGATACCCATTTTATTCCGCTAGTGTAAGATAGAACAGACATACAACATATAATAGTTTATTTTTCCAATTATAAAAATTGGAACATGTTTTCGAAATTAAAGAAAACATCTAGTAACCCTCTGAAACGAAAACTTATTTTTTGAGACCATAAAATATATTTTTCTTTTGAAATTAACTTAATTTATACGCATAAATAAAGCGTACTCCAAGAAAGGTTAGAAAAATACAGAAAATATATTTTGCACCCGAATTTAAGCAGAATCATACTTTATTTTACATGAGTATATATTTTATACATACTACTGCATAACTATAATGAATAATTCATTTCTAATGCGGGGGAAAAGAGTAGAAAATTCAGAATTCAAACAATAGCAACTAAGCAAATCATAAATGTGAATTCGTTTACCTTTTTTTGGTAGCTTGAAGTATATCAGTTACGTAGAAACAAGGTAAACACGCTTTGGTGCGAAGTATCAAAACAGTATGCACTTTTGAACATAAAAATCTTTTACCGGGATTACAAAACTTATTTAAATGTCGGTTTTAAATCTGAAGCTAATTCAGTTTTTAATATCATGGATAAAAATATTAAATTACGAGAGGTTTCAAAGGAAGTTTATTTTCCAGTAGAGATGATCAACTAACCTTTATAACGTAAATTAGATTGGATTATAAGAATTTTGGCAAAACGAGATCATTTGCGTAGCTCAGGCATTATCGGCCTATATCTGTAATGCAACAACCCTAAGGGATCCACAATCAATCTGAATAACTCCAAACCCAAAAATGCAACGACACGGAGCTTAGAGAGACAGTTTCAGGTCTGAGAGCAAATTCTAATTGTAAAATTCAACACTAACTGTGACTTTCTAAAACATACACGCAAAATTAAATGCAAAATTTAAATATATGTACTGTTGGACATATTTCTGAGGAAATGCTAAAAATTATTTAAGAGAACAAAATTATAAATTTAAAATGCCCTGCAATTTTAACGTAGAATTACGTTCCTCCATAACGTTCCGCCGAAAAGCAACATTTCAGACACTAAAACCCTCCGTCCGTACCTCGCGAGTTATAATTTTGGAAGCGTGTCAAACCCAGTCTGTATCGCTCGGACAAGTTGTAAACAGTTAAACAGAAAAGTACCAAAATGTGTCAAAATTTTGATATACATATATGTATATATACATACGTACATATATATAGATACATATATACATAACACATACATACATATATATATATATATATATATATATATATATATATATATATATATATATACACAAGAGAGGTAAGCAACGATAAGTAATCCTACGTTAATAATCCGCGGTAGTTTCGTTAGTAGAGACTACCTGACATTTTTTTAAAAGTTACCATCTAGCCAATATATTTTTATATGAGGCATCGGATATGCCGTTGGATATTCTGGAGAAGTGTATCATTATAAATCCAATTTTCTTATCTCCTGTTGGGAACAAAGTAATGACTTTGAATCCTCCGAGACTTATATACACTAAATATTTAATTCGCTTATCATATTAGAATTTTTATATGTTATGCACTACTTGTAATGATAACATATTTTACATCACTCATTCATATTTCCTATGTCGTAGAAAATTAATCATGGCTGTTTTAATTATATCGAACTTCCTATAATTCGGTCCCCCACAAGACTGATCCTTTTTCAATGAATTTCAGTACCATGTCGGGAATCAACCTTACAAGCTAATCAATTACCTATCTGTGGTCATTGTAAAATTTTCCCATTTCAGCAATTTATTATTCATTGATAGATAAGGATCTATAATATCATATTATGCACTATCCTATTAGTTACTACGTAGTAACTGAGAGTATTTTTAATTTCCTCTCGTGTGCTACCTGCCAGTCCTTGTGTTCTGGTTCATTACTTTCCTACGTTCTTTATCTCTAAAATTTCTTTTCGTTATCTTTCAGTTGGCAATACATGTAGAATTTTAAATAAAGAACGTGGAAATACGGGAAGTATCAGATTGTTACGTAGTCTGTCATATACGAAGAAACTGGTTACAGAACAACGCAGAATTTTTGTTTCTGTTCTGTATGTTTCTTTTCTGTGTGGTAAAAAAATTGAAGTGTTTACTAGTTTCCAGACCATGTATCTATGGTGCCCGGTATAAAAGGCTTAGGTCAAAAACAGTGATTTAAGTATACCAAGTTATTGGCTTTTATACCAATCGCAGAACAGTAATTTCAACTTGAGTCTTTTGTACAAAGAAATGTACTTTTGTACACAAAATTGATAGACGCAATCCTTTTTTACAAGTCAAAAGATTTTTTTTTTTATCAATACTAACAAATATCTAAAAATCACTTTTTTTGACTTGAGCCCCTTATACCGGGCACCAAAGATATATTTACGGTGCTAAAACTTTAATAACTTAGAGGTAATAAATATAAAGGTTTGTAATAAGTTATCCCTGCAGAGCCTTCTAAATTTTTTAACAAATTTCACTAATGATTGTAGAAAATACCATATATGTGCAGACTAGTATGAAAGTGGCGTAAGTCAAGAATCTAAAAAAAATAAATTTATCAGTTATTTCAAATAGCAATTTTTTATATTATCATAACTGAAGCAATCTTTGCGAAATTGTTAAAAAAATGAACCATTAGATTGAGTTGGTTGTTGCCTCATTACACAGAATTTAGTTCATGTTCAAACCCAAACTTTCAAATATCTCGAAACGAAAAATATGACTTAGACCACTTCATAATCACCGGCACATATATACTATGCTACGAAAGATGGCTCTATATTGCGTATATACAGAAAATTCTGCACATTTTTCGGCTAAAATTTCCCAGTTTATATGAATAAAATGCAAACTTCAAAGAGATTTTAGATAGTTATCTGTTGATGAACAGATAATGTAGTTAAGGGTAAATAAAATTTTTGAAGAATTTCAGTTTATTTAAAAGAAAGAAAAAAAATATGATTTAAAGTATGTTTTAACAGTGTTTTTATCTCATATAAAGTGCGCTTAGTATTCCTTATATTTATTATAAATATGCCGTTTATTCTTCTAATTATTATAAATATGGTTATAAAATATTTATTTACAGTTTGCGTGATATTTTAGCACAATTTCTTATCGTTGCTAAATTTCCTTCATATGCATATTTTGTTACACAGGGCTATATTTTTCAATAGTTTAAATTTCAACTAACCATTAAATATTCGAATGAGAGAATTTATTTCAGTTTGAAATTGAATAATTCACCATAGCTGAGTTGCAACTAGTATTCTAGTGTATCCGACGTAAATATCCCTTTGCTAATTAACAGTGCGATCTGCATAATTATTAATATTCTATTCTTCCCTTTCATTACAAACTGGAACTTACAAAACTTTAAGAAACATTACTTTGAAAAACAAATAAGTCTACCATTAAGGACACCGCAAAACGTGTGTTCATTCATATACAGTATTAGGCATGAGTTATCAGCAATGTTAGACGTACGTCGGAGTTTTGAAACATTTTAATATACAAAACTGGATGTCTAGATACTATCAAAGTTAGTAAACAAATTTGTGCTTGTTTATACGCACCGCTTAGACATTGCTACTAGAAAGGAAACTGTAGATTTAATAAGTTTGTGAATGAAACACAGCCTGTAAAGGTGCTTTAATACTTATGGACTTTGTTCTGCGAAGACAGGGAGGGAAATTCCCGAGGTAAAAGAAATTTCGCGTTTTTCTGGAACATTATGGACAATATGCTTTGTGTAATTCACTATGTCTCCATTCACCCAATGTCGTGCAAGAAAAGACGGAAAACGATTGCACTATAGGGGTTAACTTGACAGTAAAAAACAACAATGCAAAGGATATAAATTCCAGAATACAATTTATATATATATGCATATATATATATATATATATATATATATATATATATATATATATATATATATATATATATATATATAGATATATATATATATATATATATAGATAGATAGATAGATAGATAGATTGATAGGGTGATTTTCATTAAACTGACACTATTCAGAGCCCACTGTAGTACGATCTATCAAGCGGAATTCCACCAAAATTGATATAGAGAATAAGGACGACATGGGAAAGAGTTTCCGTGGGAAAAAAAGTTCAAAAAGTTGCCGATAGGGGAAGATATGGCTCTGATGTTGTCGGCGTACCCGAGAATTTGCACAAAACGCGAGTTAAACATCAAAATACAAATTCACGAATACGAAGTAGAGAGCTGCGTCAGGATTTCGAGCTATAAAGATAAAGGGTGAATACCGAAAAAGTTGTAATAAGAGGTCAAATGAATAAAAAGAAATTCACTGGAACACCGTTTTATGCAGCAAATCCACTTCTCCCTCCTTCAATGTGACCACCATCCTGGTGAACGATGCATTGCATCCTGAACACTACGTTCTCAACGGCCGACCGTAACATCACCAGGAATGTTCATTACTGTCCGGGATATGTTGACCTTTAAGACCGCAAAGTAAGAGACTCCAACAAGATAGACCTTGGACTTTACATAACCCCACACAAGAAAAAGTCACACGGGTTAAGTCCGGAGAGCGAGGTGGTTATGCATGTGGAAAAAAGGGACTGATGACCCTTTCTTCTGTAAAGCAATAGCGCAACAGATTCCGCACCGATCTTTATAGCCCAAAATACTGGCTCTGCTGTCAAATATGTAATCATAAATTGAATTTTGATGTTTTATTTGCGTTTTATACAAATTCTCTTGTTCGCTGACGACATCAGCGCCATATATTCCCCTATCTGTGACTTTTGGAACTTTTTTTGTGTCATGGAAACTCTTTCCCATGCCGTTCTTAGTCCCTCTATTAATTTTGGTGTTATTCCGGCTGATAGATGGCGCTACAATATACTGTGCTAAATTCGTTAAAATTAAAAGATGTTGGATTTCCATTTTTCCTTCAGATTCACTGTCATAGGAAATGCAAAAGGTTTTGCCATCCCTTATGCAAGATGTTAGACTCGGATTCAGACTGAGAAACCGGAATTGTATTTGAACCCTGCGTAAATTACTACATCGCACCCCCTAACATGCCGTGGTACGCTTTCTCTCACCCAAAAGGTCAAAAATAAGTTCAGAAGGTAATGTAGGACAGACGAAAGTAGCTAAAAACCGATTCTTTGTGATTCTATGTACAAGATTCATTGATCTGAAGCTCACTCATGTTAGTCAACTGCACGTTATAAACGAACTATGGATCTACTTCTCATTTGAGATAAAATAGTCCTTTAGGTTACCCTGAAACTAATACCCTGTAGTGAAACAATAAATAAACATTTTCTTCTTTCTTAACTACAGGATTTTTATTCACGCAATTGCTATACAGAACGCGAATGTTTAGGGCAACAGAAAAAAATAAACTTTTTCTATAGAGGTTTAGTTGCTGGATCTGATCTTTTAAAATTTCAAAGGTATCACATGGACGCTGCATTTTACATAGTGTAATGTCTGGAATTTCATGCATTATTCAGTTTTACCCCAGCATTCATTTTATACATTAACCTAACGTATTTTTATGCAAAACAATATTTATTTAAATACTTCTTTTAGTAACAGTAAGTAGTAGATAATAAGTTTTATTCAAAATACTTTTTAAGTTTTTATTTGTAATAAGAAAATACATTTATTTTTGCATAAGTCGAGAAATTTTGGGGTAAAGTTTCTACTCATTTGTTTCCATATCTGCGCACCATATTTTATTTAATATAGTACAATATATTATGATAGATGCGTTTAGATGTCAAAAACATGTATGGAAATCTTGTTCTTATTTGAAACTGTTAAACATAGAAGTTTTATTAACTTTTTATTCCTTGGGTAAATTTTCATCAGTAGACGACTTTTGAAAAGGACTTGAAAACTATAATAAACCGTAATAACAACTCCAATAAGTTGAATACCATAATAAATTGTTTAAGACAAGAACCTCTACATAATAAAAAAAGTTTTAAAAGGCATATTAGAAATATTTGAATAGGAATATAAGGAAAATATTTTGTAATCGTCAAATATTTTAATCATCAAATATAATTTGTTTATCCTTCTTATTGGCCTAGTTTTAAATGATCTTCATTACATAATTTAATAAATACTCAATATTTATCGTTGAAAGCTGCTTTTATTCAGAAATAATGAAAACTATTTAAGATTTCCGATGTTGTCGTCAAACTGTAAAAGTAATTTTCAAATATTTAAATCAGGATCAGTATAAAATATTAAAACCTATACAGTTAAGGTTATATAGTACTTTATGATGGAATATATATGAGAAGTGTCCAAACACAGCGTTAAAGGGTGGAAATAAATGCTAAAATGGAAACAAACAGATAATTATTTCAGCCTATACTCATAGTTCTTCTTCAGTGCAGAATGAAAATTGAAACCTTTTTTACGCTGAACCTTTTTTACGCTGAACCTTTTTTACGTTCGCTGCTGCCATTTTCTTTTCCCCTTTCATTTTGCACTGAGGATAGCTGATGCTATACAAACTGAAACAAAGGTTTCTGTCGTAAATTTTCAGAACATATTTGTACAGTTAAACAAATTTTTATGGACATCACTTAGTTCATTCATTAGTAAAAATGCATATTTTTGGATTTTATTGTAGATGAAGAAATTCCCATTTGGACTTTTAAAAAAAGATAGTTTAAACTTGAAACCTATTTAATTTTAACAGAAATTCAACACACCATTACATACTATTTTTTAGCAACGTAGTGTACCATGTGGTTGAATTTTAATGAACACAATATATATATTCCTTCAAGGGGACAAGGGACATTAAACATCGATTTTTTAAATTTTTAACCCTATATATAGAATGAGAATAATAAATATTCATTTTTACTACATTGAAGACCCTTAGAATTCAAAATAAGAATCTTTTGCCACCATAATGCCTGTTTTTCAAAAATGTTTTCAAAAATACTAACATTTTTCAAAATGCTCTATCAGCATTCCATATCATTTAAAAACCTTATTTTTTTTAAATATAAGTTTACCACATTCATTAACATAATTGTGCAATGAATTTTTTTGCTGGTATGAATAAAAAGCCATAAATAATTTTTCTTCAATATCTCTATTATTTCTTTAATGTTTTTGCATGTTTTGACTTTATTTCATGATTTATAAATTTGAAAAATATTTGTGGTTTCAAAGAATGGTGCCTAGTTTTGTGACACCCCCATTAACAATCCTGATAAATTTGGAAGAAATCACAAAAAAAAATTAAGGTGCATGAAAATTTTTTTTAATTTCTAGCATTTTTGAAGAATTTTTTGATAAACTGGTTTCATTCTTCCCAAAATACTTATTTGGGAATTCTAAGTGTCTTCAATAAATTAAAAAGGAATATTAATTATTCTCATTTTGTATATAGAATAAAATATTGAAAATTAAATAAACGAGGTTGAAGATACCTTGTTCCTTTTAATATAGACTATGAAAGTGTGAAAAAAGTCAACAAAAAAATTACTTGTTAAATAGATTTTTTTATGTAGCTTTATTTCGTAAATTCATTTTGCCTTATTAATCCTAAAGACGAATTTTCATAATATCATGTACGAACTCAATTTAAAAATGCCTGTATATTTGTTGTGACATTAAGCATTCTGGAAATTAAAATATTATATCTAATTACGTAGCCTTAACGAAACAACTCTAAAGTTTCTGTCAAAATTATTTCTCGTAAAATTTAATGGAAACGAATTAATCTGTTTCCATTCTGTGCTTGTAATTGTTGATTTGGCATTTACCTCTATATTTGTAAATATAATATGGAAGTATTAGTAAAGATTAATTTCAAAAATATTCAAGCTCGTAAAAACGTGTTATTAGAATTACTATAAGGACAGAATTATTTTAAACAATCAATAAGTTTTAAACAACAAGTTTAAAGAATCAAGCGAAAATCTTCACCCTTTTTTTTTTCTTCGGTAACAAAATAAAAATGTAAAGAAATAGACTGCTCCACATCATGTTTGCATAAAATAAAAATAAAAACCATTTGATATTACAAATAAAGTTAAAATTTGAAAATTTTGATTAACAAGATAAGAATAGCGTTCACGGACAAACTACGCTAAAAAGGTAAGACATCAGAATATTTCGAAACTAGCCATTCATATATTTTTTTTCGGCGGAAGCTAGAAGTAATAACTGTCTCAGAAAGAGTTTTTCCAAACTTTTTCAATATTTCAGACGCAACACACCCCGTAATTTTAAAACATTTCCATGAAGCGGAAAAACTATTAAAATATATATAAAAGGGACGTATGAAGCATAATTTAAGAAAAAGGTAGAGATAAACAATTTCTGTGAGAGAAAAGTATAGCTTGCACGTAAACTTCTCATTAGCTGCTAAAAATTTTTTTATTATTTAAAAGCCCATTTAATGACAAAGGGCAGTCTTTTATTGTTCACTTATCTGCAGAATGATTATATGATCATTTTCTTGCTGTTGAAGAAATGTGGTCATTATTTATATCTAATTGTATGTATGGTGTGGGTACAATAGTTCAAATTAATTATATTTTGGATAGAAATATAATAAAATACGGAAATTTGGAATTTATACAGACAGAAGCTAGTGGAATATTTAAATAATATTTTAATTATATATATATATAATTAAAATATTATATATATATAACACAGGGCTACAAAAAAATTTTTTTTGGGGGGGGTGCCTAGGATTTTAGAACTGATTTTAGCTATATTTGGGGCGCTGAATCTAAATATAAAATCAGTTTTTCTCTATCAGCTCTACTTTTTTAGGTACAGTAAAACCTCGTTTATCCGGACTAACTGGTACCATAGGTAATCCGGACAATAAAAAATCCGGATAATCAAGGGAAATATGGGTGATAAGCAATACAAAATCCTTAACTAAGGCGATTTACTTTGTTTTGTAACAAAATTGCATAGTATTGCTAACAAAACATTAAAAAATAAATTTTTTCACATCATTTCTTAACAAAGGATTGGTAAGTCTAGTGAAGTTTTCTTAAACTCAACAAAAACCATTTTATTACCGTAATTTATTGTACAATCTATGCATGAACTGTACATTGAATCAAACTATAAAGCGAATATTTGGCGTACTTGTAGCTACTTTCTTGCTATCATAGTTAAAAATTATCTAATGTGAATATTAAATAAAAATGTCTACAAATCTGATCCGGATTATCCCGAGAGCCGGATAAACGAGGTTTTACTGTACTTCCATTTATCTATCAATGTTTTTTTTCTATTCAATATATTCAAATATGGGTAATTTGTCCTCCTGGGAAACTGGACTCCTGGAAAAAATGGGTCTTCCTGAATATTTTCCAGATGATTGTCGCCTATTTATTTACAGCTCAAAGTGAAGTTTGAAATGTGTTCTTCTACACAATGGGAACAAATATGGTTCAATACCAATTGCTCACTCAACGAAAATGAAAGAACAATATGACACCATAGCTTTGGTATTGGAGAAGATAAAGTATCATGAACATGAATGGGTGATATGTGTGGACGTAAAAATGGTAAATTTTCTCCATGGACAGCAAAATGGCTGCATCAAATATCTTGCATCGTGTGCTTCTGGGATAGCAGAGACAAAACACACCACTGGGTTAGAAAAGAGTGGCCTAAGAGAGAAAGCATGGACGTTGGGGAAAATAATGTCATTAACGACCCCTTAGTTGGACAAGAGAAAATCATCTTTCCTCCACTGCATATCAAGGTGGGCCTAATGAAGTAGTTTGTAAAAGTTCTTGATAAGAACGGATCATGCTTTGCATATAAAAAAGTAAAAAATACCTAAGTTGAGTACGGAAAAAAATTAAAACAGGATTATTTGACGGCCCACAAATAAGACAACTCATTAAGGATCCTGCCATCGTAAATTCCTTGAATGAGGCTGAGCGAAAAGCCTGGACTTCATTTGTTGCAGTTGTCGGAAATTTTCTGGGCAAATGCAAAGCTGAAAACTATGTTGAACTGATAAACGAGGTGCTAAACAGTTTCAGATCCCTTGGGTGTAACATGATGATTAAGGTGCGCTATTTACACAGCCACTTGGACTATTTTCCTGAAAATTTAGGAGACACCAGTGGGGAACAAGGTGAAAGATTTCACCAGGATAATAAAGCTTTGGAGGACCGCTACCAAAAAAGATGGAATACGCACATAATGGCAGATTGCTGCTGGAGTTTAAAAAGGGACTGTTCCAAAATACATTCAAGAATTTCACGGAAAAGAAGTTTCCGAAGTGTTCAGTGACTAGTTGGTATCATGGATGACTCTCTCCTCTTTCTTGCTCTTTGTAATTAGATAAGTACTGCTGCAATATTCTCTATGATTTTTATGTTCCTTTAACATTTTAAAACATATATAATAATAATAAAATTTCCATGTTAAGGTTTTTAATTTGATCCATGGATTTAACTTAAAATAGTGTAACGAATATTTCACTAAAGTGTTATATCTTAGAAATTTGAGCTCCTAGGCAAAAACTAACGCCATATTTAAATTCAGGGCATCAAATTCATATGAAATCAGCTCCAAATACCCTGGCACCAAAGCCACTGTTGCCCTGTGATAATACATATATAATACATATATAATTTTAAATATATATATATATATATTTATGATTCACGATATTATTTGATAAATTTTACGAGAATGAGAAAATGAAGTATATACTTGTAGAATATAAAAGTATAAAATAATAGACAATATTTCCTTCTTTTGAATTACAGGCAATTGATTTCTATATAACTTATTATTCTTGCAAAAATAAATTCAATGTCTTTAAAATATCAAAATATACATTTCAAAAATATCAAATATACAATTTGCTCTTTATGTTAAAATAATAATTAAAAACAATAATCACTATATTTTATCTTATATTTATATCATATATAAACAACTTATTGAAAACTTACTACATTAATTAAAATTGTCAGAAATATAAGCATCCCTTTTGCTGCATATTATTTAAAAATTCAAAAAAATCAAAGAATAAACACACACACACACACACACACACACACACATATATATATATATATATATATATATATATATGTATATACAGTAACCACCGCTTATAGTGATCAGTGGTTATAAGAATCAACCGTTTATAAGAATCAATATCGCAAAAACAAAAACAAATGTATTATCTCCATGTTAAAATTTTCGCTTTAAAGAATCAATCCACCGGTTTTAAGAATCAGTTTACACTCTTCGCTTTCCTTTCATTTTTTCAAAAAAGCCACTTAAACCCTCAAAAGGCACGAAGTTTTTTCTTTATTTTATTTAAAGAAAGAGTGATAAGATGGGATGTAATACAGTCGTAAAATGCATCCCTTTCTGTGTTAGACATAACATAATAGTTTCCCCTTAAACGCTTTAGCTAAACACTGTCATATTAGCTTGACCCAGGAGCATCCTACCCTTCCGGATCCGATTTCACTTTTCTCCACTGACAAATAAAGACAGGGACTCTATTTTCCCACCTCCCACATCCTTGTTGCGTCTTCCTGGACCCTGAAGCATATAAAACTTTGGCGAAGTGTCCACTATCACTTAACTAGGCAAACGTGGCATTATTAGATTCAGCACGTTATCAAACCGTGAAACTTAAGCTAAAAGGTGAATCTTGGTCTGAGACTATTGGTATTGAAAGAGGTATAAACAGCCTCCAAAAAACTTCATTACGTCAAACTACCATATTAAACTTTTTCTTGCACCCTTCCTGTAGTTGAAATGTTAAACTGTTAAGCAGGTATGTTGTAACAAATATTGGATTTTTTTTCTTCTCTTCCTATAATCATGTGTAACTACTTATAGGTCTAGAAATTAAGTTGTATTTTTAAAATTATAAAAGATAATTTTAATAAAAGATAATTAACGTAAATTAAAGAGTATTTTATGGCAAATTTTCTAATATATATATATATATATATATATATATATATATATATATATATATATATATATATATATATATCTGTGGTATTATGGCAGATGTTGATATGTCATTTTTTCATGGCAAACTGAAAAAGTAACTTTTGTTGTGAAATATAAAATCACTCAATTAAATTTTTAAATAAAAATATTTAGTTAATACTCATATACTTATAATACTCATCAACCTCAAGCATATGTCTGGTTTACAATGAACATTTTTAATTAGGGACTAAAATATTCATATAATGACCAAGTATTACCTCTTTTATACATAACAGCATTTGCCAATACTAAATAACTTAGTATTATTTATTAATTCCACTATGAACTTTTGCCACCTTAAAGAACCAATTTTATGTGTGACATATCAACTTAAAACATAAAATTGAATTTCTCGGATATATAAACATCTGCCATTACACCACAGATTATTTATTTATTTATTCATTCATTCATTCATTCATTCCTTCATTCATTCCTTCCTTCCTTCATTCTTTCATTCATTTATTTATTTATTTATTCTAGAAATTGTCAGTTATGTTAAATTTTGTTTAACAAATATTTCTATGAGAATAAGTTTTTTCATAAAATTAGATGTTAAAAAATATATGAACCTGCAAAAAATTATGTTATTCACTTCTGTGAATTATACTTACTATCATCAAATATTAATTTAGGGTCTTACAGAAGTACACTACTGCGTGAAATAGGGTTGATTATATCTTGCTACCATTTGCTGATCTGTTAAATTTGCATTACATTTCAGTCTTCAAAATATTTAAGAACTTTGATTCAAAGCAAACAGCCAGGGTTATATTTAACATTTAATAGTTTCCCCCTATTCATGGAGAGCTTCTTTGATCTTAGAGTTTTTGAACTCGTTAGGATAAAAATCTGTTACTTGACAGCTGTACTTTTAAAACCTGTTTGTCTATGTCGATACCCATGAGCTTGCAAAACTTCTTCGGCAAGATGAATGTTTAGCAGACATGAAGAAGAGAAATCTACGGAATTTCAAGAAGTGGCTATGGTTATTTTTTAAGAACTACTTTGGTCTCTTTACAAAATGGTGGCAATATTTGCGATCAAAGCTGGAGCATGTTGATTAAAATAATTTTTACTATCACTGCCCCGAACTTTTGTGAGTTGATTTTTTAAAATGTCACTTGACTTTTGTCTCTTACAGATTTTTTCTCTGTATGCAAAAGAGCTTATAATATAAGTATTTAATATAAAAATATAAACTGTACTTTAAAATTTAAAAAAAGTAGCCAGTGCTGGATTACGGAACTTTCAGTTAAGTTTGGCCAAGATGAAAATATGTCACTATCCTGAATTTAAATAAAATGAATAACTAATACGGAAAATAGAACAGTCATTAATTCATGATACAGATTCGTATCTACTCAGGGTTTACTCCATACTTGTTTAATATTACTTAACTTCAGCATGCCATAGTTACACCAAGAATAGAAGAAGGTTTCACCACACTAGTTTAATGTTACTTAACTTCAGCATCACCAAGTGTCCCATGACACCGTATCTGACATTCCAATCAGATTTAGATACGGGCTTATGAGGCAAGCCTATATCTAAATTAATAAAATTTCTGCCACCTGAAATTGCCTTTGATGAATTCGATATAGGAATCGAAGGCTGTCAAGCTGGAAAAGAGCTGATCGATGGATAAAATTGTCGCAAATTAATTTTCAATAATCCGTGGTGTGTTCAGAATCTATGTTACTTTGACCCTTCAGCGGGTGCGCCAATTTTTGGATCACCAGCAGGCTCGCGTGGCACAAAGTGCAACGTCTCTTTCAACCTTGATTAATTCCTTTTGGAATAAGTTTTTTTTCAAATTAAAAATAATGATTCTGAGTTCTATGATAAGATATAAAATGTTAATAATATTGAGATATATTTATAATTAAAGTCCAAAGAATGCAGATAGAATCCAAAATTATATTGCAATTATATCCAAAATTATTACGCAGATATTATGTCCAAAATCCTAAAAAAAAATGAGATTGCCCCTCTTTGTGATATGCAGGAACCATGTAATAGCTGCACATTTGATAGACTACATCAACTCCTGCTTTTGTCGTATTGTAATCCAGTATAATCGCTGGTTTATCACGGTTAAATCACTACTAACGATGAATGGAAAGAAATACAAGGGTCAGAAAATCAGATCTGCATGAGAAAGTGTGTAGTTATAAATAGAAACTGCTTAGAACATTCAAACCTTACATGTAAAAATAAACCATTCAAAATTACAGAAATCTTACAATTTGTACACGGGTGCCCCCGCTTGAAGGGTTAAATAAAGGATCAGTCTGTGATTGGGAAGTGGCGAGCTGCCACTTCCCAAAATATAACCGATTTTATCACCTTAAAGCGTAGGAAACGTATTTAAATATTTAGTAAATACAGCATAAGGGCCGCACACCATCTAGTTTCATCACATTAATATACTTTTTTCTTGTCTGAGATCATTACTCTCAACTATATGTCATCTCGATTTCGGTTCCTGTGTTCTATTTCACATTCTGAACTGCATTAAACGCTATTTTTTCGTAAAACTCTTGAATTTAACATTTTTCTTGTTCCAAAGGTCAGGTGATTTGCTCATGTTTCCTCTGTACATTAAGTTTATATAATTTATGGAAACTCAGGGGAGCGACTAGTTGAGTAGTTGTAACTAACAGTATGAGGCGGACTCACTGTACAATGACTTACTTATATAGGGATAATAATACTTATATAGGGAGCACACAAGTGGTGGGCTACCATTACTCGTTGTTAAAATTCATTATAGGTTAATGTCATTAAACTACTTATTGTACTAGCTGTAAAGCGAAATACCAATGTGAATAAATATGATAAATTTGTAAATAATATTGAATAAAGTCTTCGAAACGAGCATGGTGGAGAGGATACAGTATGGTGGTTGCACATGGGAGATATAGGCAAAAAATAGGATACCATTAACATTAGAAAAAAAGCTGCCGTCATTTTGACGGTTTCGGACATATTATTGAGCGCTATGTCTGTATTTATGTCCTCAGGCTTCTGAAATTTTATGAATTTTTCTAATTTTACGCGAAATATGCACACACATTTACAAAATTATATTCGATAATTAAGAGGGGGAGAAAATGAGATGTATACCTACTAAGAATAAAATCCGTCAATGTAGAAAACAGGCAGAAATCTTTAAAATAATACCGAAAAATTAATAGGTACCTTTCGTCTCTTCCCCCTTTAAAAATAACAGAAATATTGGCTCTTCGGAAACATTGGTATTGAAAAACAAGGCCTGCACAAACCATGCATATATTTTTGCGGATAAACCATACCAGGTTGTCATCTTGGCATACCTGCATAAAAATGTATCTAAATATATACTAATTTATTATATATTGGTATGAAATAGTTCAAAATTTAAAGTATTCAACAATTAAAAAATCATTAAATGTTTTAAATTCTTGATTTTATTTTTAACCGTCAAAATAACGGCGTTCAGTCTTTTTAGTAAGAAAATAATCCCGTCTGTCTAGTGTTAATTGAATGCTGAATTATAATTTAATATAAAATGAATACACAAAATAATTATCTGATTGTATTTATGTTTTAAGACACTATAAGTGGCTTTGACATTAAAGCTTTTTATGACGTCTCTAGTGACAATACCGTTCATCCAAATCGACAGATTTGTTTGAATAACCCTATAGCACGAGCAATCATGCTTTTAATCTCTCCCAGCTGCGCATCTCTTATGCGCATAGCGCGCTTACCCTTGTCTCATTGGAGTCGAAATTTTAATAATTTGCATATCTCTTACCAAACTACATTCCTGCCAAATTTCGTGATAGTAGCTCGATTTCTTCTGGGTGCATATATTGTAACAGTATATATATATATATATATATATATATATATATATATATATATATATATATATATATATATATATATGTGTGTGTGTGTGTGTGTGTCTGTGTGTGTGGCGTTATGGCAGATGTTTATATATCTGAAACATTCAATTTTATGTTTTAAGTTGATATGTCACACATAAAATTGGCTCTTTAATGTGGCAAAAGCTAATAGTGGAATTATGAAATAATACTAAGTTATTCGTATTGGCAAATGCTGTTATGTATAAAAGAGGTAATACTTCGTCCCTAATGAATATTTTAGTCCCTAATTGAAGATTTTCATTGAAGACCAGCCATATGCTTGAGGTTAAATACAGGAATAGTTTTGCCTAGTTCCATTATTTTCTAAAGAATAGCGGACAAAATTTACTATAATTTTGAAGTCTGGTAGTTTTGTCACCGACTGTGTATCTGCACACACTTTTAAAAATTTAAGTTACATAAACGCATACGCATTTTTTTTTCTCCTCTTATTTATGTAACAAAAGCAAACCACTTATGCATAAAAAAAAGATAAGTAAACGAACAGAAAGTAGCTATTGTCGGCGAAAATTCTTTCGCAAATCAATAATTCCGAATGGAAAATCATAACAAACAAATATATCGACTCTTATGATTATTCAATTCAGGAACTCACACAAATTGCGAAAATTGTGAGAACTAAAATTGCTCCATATATTTTTTGTTAACCTTAAGTATACTTTAAACAAACCCCAAACATACCCCATGAAGAAACACAGATCGACGAAAGAGAGAAAAAATAAAGAAATTACAAAACACACGGCTAAAGTATGGGTATACAGTATAGAAAATCAGAAATGGAATAAGGAAAAACATTTTTGCAGAAATATGAGAAAGCACGCAAATTTCGCATCAGTGCGGATATACTCTAATGCTCTCCTAGGACGCTTTCCCAGAGGAAATATTACTCGAGGCTCAGTAATGAGGGGCGACTCACCGAGAGTGCATTTTTTGTAGCATTTTTGTTGGATTATATTCGTTAATAACTTTGAAAAATATTGGCTTCCTTCCAAATAAGAGGTTTCAGAAATACGCGTGCTTTTTTCTTCTCTGTTTTTTTTTCTTTTCCTTTGAGGAGGCAAATATATTGAATACACCGCAACAATGATGGTGATTCTGACTTTGTTAGCATTTTCTTTGTACTCTTGATGAATATAATTCTTAATTTTTGCCGTATACTTTGAGTTCTATATTTAATAATATTCTCTTTTTTTTGTTCAATCACCATATAGCACAGATAAACCAAAAGGGATTTTTATTACCACGTTTTTATTAACTTGCTTTCTAGTTTGTGTGTTTGTCCAGTACAAATCTTGCAATCGATTTTTAACTAACTTCCCGACTAGCTAGACATTTGAAACTTTTAGAATAGCCCAGAACACAATGACAATGGATTCTTTTAGCACTTTTAGCGATCTTTAAGCAGTATTGAATTCATTTTCAGTTAATTTTGTTTTGTATGGAAAGTTAGTTCGGAAAAAATCCGCAAGGTGGTGCTTCGATATAATTCAATGCTTGCACTTTTGCGTAACGGCGTTTGACGATTTTGAAAACAGAATATATGTGGATTTAGTTTGTTTACGAAAATATTGTGCGAAAAATTTAAAAAAAGTTATAAAAGTTAGCTGTTTATAAAGTCTGTGGATAGTGGAAACGACTAAAAAGTGATTAAAATTAAATAAAAGAAAGCGAAAAAGAATAATTAAGTGAAGGTTTGTGCACTTAGTTTATATGATTCAACAGAAACTTAAAAACGTGGTATATAATTTTTTTTTTATCTTGTAATTATTTTTAGTTCTATCACCATATAGCACAGATAAACCAAAAGGGATTTTTTTGTTTTACACTCTAGAAATTATATTTGCAAACTGAAAGTGAGTTCATACATGACCTCTAATTTTATGGGTTATTGATACTTCAAGACACAGACTATTTGTAATATGCTTACTGTATTTTACTAATGACTGGTATATTTTAGGCATTTAATAAATCGTTGTATACAGTTAATTGAAGCTTATATCAATGTTCATAATAGTTCACTAGGTCCGCCTTTGAACTTAAAGTTTCTATAACTTCTTTATATTAAGACTAGCTCAATACCCGTGCTGCGCTACGGAGTACATTCAAATTAAATACAATGGTCAATGTATGCAATTAATGCCATAAAAAATATATTTATAAAAAATCATAACGGATATTTTTATAGACAAAATAATGTAGAAGAAAATATTCAAATTAAATACAACGTTCAATATATGCAATTAATTTGTATGTTTAATATCCATAAAACATACTAATTTTAGTCCATAAAACATACTAAAACTTCCATCTTAATTAGTCTAGTGGTTAAATTTTATCTTTTACCGTAGTATTTTAATATTTACTTTGTCAATTTATTTCGCTGTTATGCACGTGACGCAAAATTAATCGGAAGTATCACAAAAGAGAAAAAAATCCACATGATCAGCATTTAATATATTAAATTAAAAAAATTAATATTTAAAAATTCACCGAAATCAGAAAATGGGGGCAAAGATTCGAAAAAATTTCATTTTAAAGGAATTTTTATGATCTCTCTCGTGATATAAATTCTAATAACCCTCAAATTGTTATTTTAAATGCAAACTTGAAAAAGTTTACAAAAACAGCTTAAAAATTTAATTTAAAAAAATCTAAGAAGAATTTAAAAAAAATATTTCTTAATGCACCCCTACACTATAAGAATCGCCATGCAAAATTTCAGCTATTTAGGTCCAGTGGTTTGGTCTGACCGGTATCTGTCAGTCAGTCAATCAGTCAGTTAAGGAACTGTTTTATATATATAGACGATGACTAGAATTTTTTAAAAACTTTTATTCAAACAAAGCAAATATGTTGTATACACCTCATAGAACAGGTCTGTTTTTTAGTTTAATCACCTCATAGCACAGGTACACCAATTATCAAATACCATTATTCAAAACACGAACTATATGTAAAATATCTGCTGTATTTTACTGATGATCGTGAGGTTTAATCTTTTAATCAGTTGTTGTATTCAGTTAATTGCAGTTTCAATCAATACTTATAATAATAGTGAGTCACATGATTGGATAAGCCTTTGAACTGGAAGTTTCCTGTAACTTCTTTTTACATTTAAATGACTGATATTTTTCTAAGTTTTATTAAAAAAAACTTACAAAATGTATTCTAATAGAACTCACTCCCCCGAGAACATAGTCCTTAATTTATGACCTCAATGCATAGGACTTTGAATTCGTCTCATGAAACTCGTTTTAAAATATTCTAAATGACTATAGTGGGAGTTAAATTCTATAGCGAATAATATTTATTATAATTACCTTATAGTTAATGTTATGTAATTACTAAGGTTGATAAAACAATAGATGATACTGATAACAAATCGAGCTGCAAATGCAAATTGGTAATGGATGTATATGGATTGTTTAGTTGCATGCATGAGAGCAGTAGAAATCTATTATTTAACCATAGTAGTAAATTCCCCAATATCATCTTGCTTTCATTATTGATGAATGTTCAAAATGCTCGACTTTGCTGGTCATGTGTATGTTTGGAAAAGTTCATGTTTGTGAATTGGAATGTAATATCCATGACTGTCTACGTTCGGAGGCAATTATTTTTAAAATTGTTTTTTAAGGATTTTTTGGTCTTTTATGGTAAAAAAGCATTTAAAAATAAAAAATAAAAACCTTGCCTGTAAATACCATATTTTTTTATAAATTGGTCGTTTTGAAGTAATTTTTTATGAAATTTAGCTAAAATGCCTATCACTCTGCACAAAATTCTAATGCTACTATTTTAATTTCCTTCTCACACATGATACATATAACAGTTATCTTCAAAATGACCCACAATCGAAGAGAAATTTTAAAATGCAAAAATAATGCTGGCAATTTTATGTTCCAATATGAAAATTTTCCTCAATTCATCATTCCTTTCTTTATAAAAACAGCCCCATACAAAAAACTATTTATTATACATCAATTATTGTGCGTCATTTCATTAACAATAGCATCTAGAACATTTCCTGAAAATTTTATCAAATTATATCATTATTATGTGAAATATCATGATAACGGTAGAGATTTGAGCTAAAAAACATAATTCTGAGAAAAACGCATTTAAAGTTGTTTGTCCCTTAAGTTTTGTATCAGACGATGTGTTTTAAAATAGCTATAACTCTGCTTCTAATTGATGTAAAATTAAAATACAAACGGTTTTGAAAAGAAAAAAGATTGAATTTCATGATTCATGCAAAAAATAAAATTGACCAAAATAGTCAAAAAATGGCATTTTCAACAAATTTTCTTTAAGTCAGCGGAAAGTTTGAATATTTTAAACTTGTGTGTAGAATAGTTCGTAAAAATTTAACAAAGGAGTTCAAATAATGATTCCTGATTGAAAACTAGAGAGCACTGATAAACCATACAATACACTGCTGGCCACCCAAATTGCAACACCAAGAAAGACAAGATATATCACAACAAAATTTATTTTGTAGATAACATGTTAACCAAGTATAAATGATTAAATTTATAGACTTCTGTGAAGTGTGGTTCCTGCCAAAATCAGTAATCAGAATAGCCGCCATTGTTGGAGATCACCGCTGCCACACGCCTCGGCATTGATTCAAAGACACTTTGGGTGAGTTCTTGGGGTACAGCAGACCAAGAAGCTTCCAAACGTTGCCAAAGTTGATCTGCTGTGGCAGCTGGGGATGGAATCTGGGTCAATCGTAGAGCAACCATGGACCACATGTTTTCTATCGGCAAAAGATCCGGAGAGAGAGGCGGGCAGGGAAGCAATTCAATCTGGCGATTGACGAAGAACCGTTGGACAATGTGTACCACGTGTGGTCGCGCATTATCCTGTTGAAATATGGCTGTGGGCAAGCCCTGAAGGTAAGGAAGGACAACTGGCTCCAACACCTCTGAGATGTAGCGCTCGCTGTTTAAAGTACCGGCAACGCGTACTAGAGGTGTGCGAGAGTGATATCCAGTAAAGCCCCATATCATAATACCCAGTGCAGGACCAGTGTGGCGGTGCATAACGCAGCTGTTCAGCATCCTCTCTTCACGGTGTCTCCAGACTCGAATACGACCATCGTGGTGTTGCAGACAGAAGCGTGACTCGTCAGTAAAGACAATTTCATTCCATTCTGCCGTCCATATCATTCTGTCATCGCACCATTGGCGGCGGAGACGTCTGGGGTTCTACGTCAAGGGTAGACAAAGCAATGGACGTCTTGCGGACAGACCACTCTGCTCGAATGGTAAACAGACACTGAATGATGCGTTACAGACTGCATGTGCTGTGCTACGGTTCGTGATGTGACTGAGCGATCCGTCACTGCCATGCGCACAATTTGCCTGTCATCACGTGAAGTGGTGCGCTGAGGTGGATGCGATCGAACACGCCGGTCCGTCGTACCCTCCTGCATCCAACGATCACTTATCCGCATTACAAATGTTTGGTTTCGTCCAACACGACTACCGATTTCCCTGAAAGATAATCCACAATCTCGGTAGGCCACTATCCTTCCTCTGCCGAACTCGGATACTTGATCAAAAGATGATCGCTGTTTTCGACGAGGCATAATTGATCGTTTTTTTGAAAAAACCACAAGAAAAACACAATTGCCGCACTTGAAATTGTCGAAATATCCAAGCCTTAAATAGCGCTTTGAAGTGGCGCCACAGGCGCGCGTGACGTGCGTCTGCGCTGAAATTCTAATCATTTGCATATCTCACCTCCGCTAATGCATGTTGTAAATTTCATGTTATTTGCATGTTTCCTTCAGGGTGTTGCATTTACAGTGGCCAGCAGTGTAGTTTGAACATCCATGCCTTAACAAGAAACTCGATTTTTTAACATATATACATCAAGTAATTCTGTTGGATTTATAGTCTATTATGACTACGATTAAAAATCTCTTCTCGCCTTTTGAGTTTCAGAGAATGTAGGGAATGAAAAGAGAAAATATAAAATTTAATTGTTAGAAACCCAACAATTATCTATTCACATATTTTCATATTTAAAGTTATATACTTAACATAACAATAACATACAGCTTCTTAAAGTTACCTAGAGAAATTTAAAAAATCAACTAATAGTTTCGTACCAATTCTTCTCTTTAGTTTGAAACTAATTGCCTCTCTGTATTTATATTGCTGGTTTTAGAAAACTGCACTCTCACTGCTTTATATACAACGCGATTATCTATATATATAAAACAGTTCCGTAATTGACTGACTGGCTGACTGACTGGCTGACAGATAACGTACAAACCAAACCGCTGAACCTAAAGGGCTGAAATTTTGTATGACGATTCTGCTTATAGTGTAGGGGTGAACTACGAAAGAGTTTTGGAAAATTCTTCTTAGATTTTTTAAAATTAAATTTTTAAACTGTTTTGTAACATTCTTTAAAGTTTGCCTTTAAAATAATAATCTGAGGGTTATAAAATTAAGATCAAAAGAAAGATTATAACAATTCCTTTAAAAGGAAATCTTTTTCGAATGTATACCTTCATTTCCTGATTTTTGGTGAATTTTTAAAGATTATTTTTTAGAATTTAATTTATTAAATGCAGATTGCGTGGTTCCTTTTCTTTTTGTAATACTTTAAATTAATTTATCGTCACGTGCACAGCAACGAAATAAATTTACAAAAGAAAATATTGAAATATGGTAAAAATAAAATTTAACCACTAGACTCATTGAGATGGAAGATTTTTAAGAATTTAATTCAAATTAGAATGTTTTATGGATATTAAACATACAAATTAATGGCATATATTGACCGTTGTATTTAATTTGAATGTATCTATTCCGTAGCGAAGCACGGGTTTTCAGCTAGTTTTGTATATAACAGCTTGCTTTTCCAAACGATATCTATAATAAGGAATGGAAAACAACCAGATGTGACTCGGATAATGAAAAAGAGTTTTTTCCTTTCATCAACAGCATATGAATGATTTATGCTCACAATCTTTGCATGCATACATACAGAAATTATACTAAGGAGAAAATTCCAGTAAATGTAAAGTTAAGAAACTCTTATTCATGGTACATCCCTAAAATAACTTATAAAAAATTAAAACCTACATCATCTAACTGTAATTTTTTTTCAGATATTATCTGATCCTATTTGTTTTAAAAATTCTGTTCCCTAAATAGTTTGAAAGTAACAGGAAAATAAACACATAATTAACTTATAATATTTCCCATTTTAAAAGTAGCACTTTGCGTGGATAGAGTTATCCTGCTGAATTTTTCATAAAAAGAGGTTAAAAACTTCGGATTTAATTAAAATGTTAATGCATTAATTAATAACTGTTTTCTTTTTGTATATTCTTAAATTCCTGACTTTTCTAATTTGCAGTTAAAAAATATTTTTTTAAGAGAAAACTTTTTGTATTTATGCTAAAATGAAGCTGTTAGAAAATAAAAGGTGTTAAATTTTAATTAAGGTGAGAAATAAACATTTTCTTTCACCGCTTACAACATTTTTATTAATATATGATTAAAGTTTGGTTTCTTGTGCATGCTCTAACTTCATTATTTCGTTCTAATAAAATTAAGCACACTTTTATTAATTTAATTAATGTTTTTTAGATGAAATGTGTAACATAAAAATTCTTTCTCTCCAGATTTTATTTACTTACTTAAAAATGGGGGTTTAACAATGTAGATTTATTATGAGGCTGTAATTATTAAAATTGTAAACAATAAAATTATAAATATTTAATGCCTCTTTTAATTTTATAATGCTAATGCTATCCACAAGCACATACACACACACATAATATATATATATAAATATATATTTATATATATATATATATATATATATATATATATATTGTGTGTGTGTGTGTGTGTATGTATTATATTTTGAATCTATTTTACATCCATATTGTGTACATCGTTGGAATACGTATTTAAACCCTTGAGAATTTGAACTTTGAGTTTTAGTGAATTGTTATTCAGCAAGAGTAGTTTGCGCATGAGAAATTCTACATGATAAACTGTTCTGAGATACTGCACGAAGTCATACTAATAATTAGTCATAAAAGTAATAAAATATTAGAACTAAAAATATGATAGCACATGCAGAAAGTTAAAAACACTCAGCAATAGTTCTTCGTCAAATGCCAACAATGCGAAAAAGAGTAAAGATGAGCATTTCTGAATTGACTGATATGTGATCTGTGACCTCTGTGACCCTCTGTTGACTGATTCTAAGGCACTTAATTTACCATAACAAATAAACATTAACCTAAAATTGCAGTCTTATGCTAGCACATGATGTAGTTGAACAAGCATTCAGTTGCACATAGATTAAAGAGCTCCCCCCTCCCGAAAAGGATAAAAAGTAAAGATAAAAATTTACTTTATCTGCTCGTAAAAAAAATTCATTTGTTCATTATATGATAATAAATGATGCCAGTAATTTCTTCATTCACAAAGAATGCAAGATACTGAGAGAACTTTTCCCCTAATTTTCGAAGGTGGCTTTGAAATCGTCCCTTGTTCATTACCATGGCAGTGCCATGGTATAATCCCGAAGATGATCCCCATGGTAAATCCCGAAGATACGAGATTCCAGTTCGAGCTCCAATCCTATTATTTGTTACAGTATTGGGAAAACAGCGGCGATGCCTCATTAAACAAAAACTTAAACATGTTTATTAAAGAAACAATTTAAACAAATTAAAAACATAGAATTAAGGCTGATGTGTACTAACCCTATGCGATTTCTTCGCCACAATTTTAACCTCCACAATGTTAACCTATGGAGGAAATGTGTGCAAAGATTGCCGACTTGGATTTAAAGTTTTTTTCAATTGTACTACGTAATAGAGAAAGATTTTTGACATCTTGGGACATTTTTCGTTTTTTTAGAGTGAAAATAATATTTTAAAATCTAAATTATTCAGGGAAAAAATCTGGTAGTGTTTTAAACGCTCCTAAATTCCATTGGTAGATCAAATTTATAAAATGAATCATGGTGCAAGGTGCAGAAATATTCAGATTATCTAGAAATACAATTTTTATTTGATTATCAGCATTTATATATCTGTATATAGTAGACAGATTTTCTCTTTAGGTTAACATTGAGGTGAGCGAATCCAATAGGGTTAGAAAATAGGAGCCTTAATGTTTGAGGTTAAAATCCTGGACTGTTGGACTTAAAGCAGCGGTTTCCAAACTTTATGCTACTACACCTCCCTAAAAAAAGAAAAAAAAATCTGCACCTCCCTAACTTTTAATAGATATAATAATATAGGCACTGTAAATAATAATAACTTTATTAAAAAAATACTGAAAACTACAATTAACAGAATAATAAGATTTTGCTATAACAATACGAACATGCATATTTAATTTTATATTAAATTACTAATTAAACTACATCTAACGGATCAAAATTTAAAGCGAGGGTTGGTGTTGTTTATTGGCGCAAAGTTTATCCAATCATGGGGACAAAGTGGAGAGTGCCGCTCGTAACTCTTTTTCGACTATTAGCTTGGTTCGATATTTGGTTTTCATTGCTGCCGGTGAAGAAAAGCCCGTTTCGCATTAATAAGACGTTACAAACGGTAGAAGCACTTGCATTGCTTTGCAATGTAAATATTAATACTCTCCACTAAGATTAATCCAAACTTGAATTATGATTTCACTTTGAAGCTTTTGTTTTAGTGAGCTATCGCATGACAATTCTATCAATTTTTTCTTTTTCGATGGTTGTCAACTCAAATTCGTCTATTTATAGATATTATGGTTTATTCGTTTATTTATAGATATTATGGTATGGACATTGATTTTTATTAAAAAGTTTTGGCGCCTCCCAGGTTGGAAATCTCAGTCCTAAAGTGTATAGTGTATTAGTAAAGTTATAGATATGCAGTCTTTGTAACTTTTGTAATATTTTTTAAATCTAATATCGCTTGATATAGAAGAAAAACGATGGATTATAAATTAACAAAATATAAAATATGGGGTTATGTTTCAATATAGAATTATTGTATTTAGAATTATTGTGCTAAAATATACGGTACTTGCAAACGTTTTAATTCGTATCAGTATAAACAGACTGAAAATAGTGTTCTTTAACATTAATTTTTCCTACTTAATTTCAAAATTGAGCTAACGAATGACTGCACCCATAATGTCTTTCAATAATTACCAGTCTTGTAGTTTATAGTGAAACATGTCTTCCCTTTTCATTGAATAACACTAATTAGCTTGCCATTTCATTTAATAAAAACACGATTTTCCTGTATCCTGGAATGAAAGATTCGAATCGGCATTGAAAACTTTTTTAATGTTATTAAAGGCAAATATTGCACCTTAAGTTCCTAATATTTATATTCCATTTCAATATAAAGGCGGAAAATGAATTTATTCTTCTCACTGAATGTCTGTGTCTAGCATATACGGGTATGATTGTGCGTGAGTTTTTTATGTAACTGCTAGGATAGAGTTTAAATATATTGGTTCCAGTTTCCAGATTATTTGCTAAGCAAACATATTTTCGTTTCATATAAGAGCGTTATGGTTGAATGGTTTTATGCGGGTAGCGTAAAAATGATACGGCAAATATTAACTTCTCTTAAAACCTATCATTTCGTATTAGACGGAAATAAACTTAATTTTTTTCTGTTATTTTTTCCTTTAAAATGATTAAATATAAAGTAACGGAAAATTGAGGTTTCTGCTTTCTGACTATAAAACACTTTAAACGAAATGCAAAAATGTCAACTTTCTTTTTCTTTTGAAATTTAATGTGTTTTCAGTTTTTTTATTGAAGTTGGATCAAAGTTCTGTGTTTTAATTTAAGATAGTATTCCTAAAGCTATAGAATGGAATTTAAATAAGTTGGAGTATAATTTGTTTTTTATTCAGTGAGAAGATATAAAATGTCATCATAAAAGAAAATTTATATCTAGTGGATGAAAAAAGGTTAAAAGACTCCATGGTAAATTTTATTCCTTTATTTCTATTATTTGAAAATTAGATCACATTTGGACTTTTTGTAAAGAACCCTCAACAAGTTTAGAACCATACAAGTTTAACGGTTGGGCTATGTTTTCCTGTGCTTCAGCGGTATTAAGATCGGAATAGGGTCTAGGTAAATAAACTGATAATGCTTTACAGCAGTACACTTGAATTAGACAATATTTCATTTACCTTGGCAGCTTGTTGTTGTTTACGTGGTGAAATAAACCTCGCTGGTTAACTGTTGTTAATTTCCAACTCTCACTATATTATAGGCCCGGAATTTAAATATTTTTAGATATGAACCAATGAAACAACTTGGTTTTGGTGCACGCCTGTATTGCTTTCTTCTAGGATTTTTCCTTGTAAAAAAATTAATTAATAATTTAAAAATATGAATTATTATTTATTGGTTTTTCCCAAATCTAACTTTACATTTTGATTTGGTTGGTTTCTAAGAACCTTATCAAATTAAATATTAGTATCAAGGTAATTTTTTGAACTGAAGCACGGAAGCCGTGTCACAGTGGTTCGGACCTGTCTCAGTGGGTAATCTGCAGGAGAGTTGGCGTGCTCGGGCCCAGCCAGTACAAAATTAGCTCTAAGACTTGGATCGCTTGCTGTATTGAAGTTTTAAGCCACGGTAAATAGAGCTAATGAATGAAAAAAGTTAATTAAATAAATAAACAAATAAATAAGTAAGTAAATAAATATAATTAAATATTGTGATTTGTATCATTATTGTATAGTATAGACTAGACTTTACTATATTAGGTTTTATTAGACTTTTTATTGCCTATAATATGATAATACTTACCTACTGCTCAGGCTTAATAGTGACTTAATCTGCTTCTTGTTGGTTGGGGTTTGGTTGTCCGGCTGCCATGTATATTGTCTTGTTTCAGTGGTTCGTATTAACCTTAAAAAATAAATAAATAAAATAAAATAAAAAGGTAATTCTGTATTATAAAATGATTAAGAATTATAAAAATCCTTATGTTTTGTACTAAAAATGAAATATAAATGCAATTGTTGTATAACACAAGCGTTACTCACCTGCTAAGTGGTTCTTTAGTGAGGTTCAGGTAACAAGGAATCAGCGCAGTCGTCTTGTCCTGCCGTTGAAGGATGTGTTTGTTGAGGTACTGAGTTCGATCCCCGTTGGTATCTGCATTGGATTTGGAAACTTATGGCTACTCTGTCCCTGAAATTGATGGATAGAATGTGTCTTCAGCCTTCCTATAAAACAAAATATAATAATAAAAAAATTACTAAGCCCGGTATGATTTTTGTCATCTGTGCCTACCATGAATTTAGTCCGGTAACATTGTGCCTTTTGCTACCAGTAAATAAACGCTAATTGTTTCTTTAGACTAAAATTGGTACTTCACGCGGAGTCACTTCTATTTAATGTATTAAGATCTTCCACTACCTTTGGGTAGCTATTACCTTTGGGTTCCTAATTGATATGTATCTATCCTTGGCATACTGTATTATGTATTGCAACTGTGACAATTTATAAATCTATCGTTCTTTGTTATATCTATTGTATTAATGTTATTGTGTATTGCGTACTGTGTTTTGCAACTGTGACATTTTGTAAATCTATTGTGCTTTGTTATTGCTTAGAATTAATGTGCACTGATTCGTGCAATGCTTAATTGTAAAGCTGCCTTATTAAATGAAAAGTAATTATGTAATTTAATGCACCCGAGAGTCTTCGGTCCGTAACTCCTCCAAATTCCATCTATCTGCTTTGCGCTGGACCCCCTCATCTATCCTCGCAGGTTTCCAGGATGACACTACCCTATGATATATATATATATATATATCTTATTAATAAAAGCGAATGTTTGCGCGCGCGTGTGTGTGTGTGTGTGTGTGTGTGCGGCCTCGAGGCGAATCTGTGAAACTTACAGCCGTGAAATTTGGCACACGGGTAGTGAAGAGTCTAAACATGTGCACCTCGGAGCCTGAATTTTAAATTTTATTACCGTTAATTTTTAATTAATAAAAAACCAACAATGTTTGAAGGGTGTGTCCAAAAAATAGAAGAGCCTCACCAGCCACCATATTTGAAATTTCAAAATCGATGCATTTTTTTCATGAAAGTACATAAATGTTACCTATTTGAAAAGAGCTTTGAAAACTGATAATTTTTTCTGCTTACAGTTATTCTGTTACTTTAATAGTTTTGCAGATATTTTAATTCTAAAACTCTACTGAGAAATCGAATCACCCATCTACAGTATGGTGCAGCCATCTGTCGGCAGCGACGGGAATGAAAATTGACGGGAATTTGTACAGAGCTTTAAAACTGATAATTTTTTCTGCGTACACTTAATCTGTTAAAAACTTAATCTTGCGTACACTTAATCTAGCAAAATCTTAACATTTATGCTCCTAATAGATCAACAGTTTATCCAGAGGTGCTAAGGTAATAACCCGTAATATCAGTTTTTGAAAGAAAAATATTAATTTTACTGAGTATTGATTTTTAATTTCATTGTTTGTATTAAATGTTTATTTTATTAAAAGTTATTTTGTTAATATTACCCCTATTGTTTTCTTTTTTACATTAATCCTTTTTTACTGTGTTCACTTTTTCAGTTTAATAATTATTTGTGTTTTAGCACCTGATAACAGCTTTGATTACAGGTACATTATAATATACCTAACTGGTTTAATATTGTCAAATGATTAACATATTTCAATTTACTGTAACAAAATATAGTCTAATTTTTTATATTAGTTTCACTTTTCAATTACTTAAATTCAAGTTTAATACATTTAAAATTAATGCATCTTCGCCTCAATTTCTTAATCTCACATATTCCATACAATATTTATGTTTAACCATATGTTGCTCTTACGTTTAGCTTCATCTCTATATTTTGACCCTTTTAACATAAGGATTATATTAATGAATGTGTGAAAAATAACATGTTTGGTTATATTAGGTGTTTGAAAACAACTGATCTTGCATTTATGGTGCGTGGAGTCCTAATTGCAGATTTCTATTAATTTTTACGTTTGTCAGTGGCTTCTACCTATACTTTAATTTTTTCTTTTCTAAAGAATCTTGCATTTATGGTGCGTGGAACTCTTAATTGCATATTTCTATTAATTTTTTTGTTTGTCAATGCCTTCTAGCTATACTTTCGTATTTTTGCTACAAAATCTTGCATTTATGGAGACATTTATTATGTAGATATTAATTATGGAGATGTTTATTACTACAGAATCTTGCATTTATGGTGTGTGGAGCCCTAATTGCAGATTTTTATTAATTTTTACGTTTGTCAGGGTCTTTTACCTATACTTTAATACAGGAGGTGTCCAGCCCGAGGGCTGCATGCGGCCCAAAGCAAGTGTTAGTGCGGCGAATTCCCTCACGTGTTCTCGAGAATCGCCCTAACCGACTCCTGGCAGAGCTCAGATGTCGACATGCCGGAGAGGGCAATGAACCCCGAGCTCGCCAACCCCTTTTCGGAGGGCAGCGGTTTTTTGGAGGGAAAGAGGACTGTTCGCGGGCTGTTGCGATAGACGAGCGTGGAGACGAACTCCTGACGACATAGGAGTCAGACGCTTAAAGACGAACTGTAGACGATATAATATTTTAACCATCTTTTAAATAAATATACATTTGTTATTGTTACATAATTGGAGTGATTTCTGCTTTAATGAATGCAAATACTCCTTCACACAAAAGGTATCCCACTTTTTTGGACTCTTGGCCCGGAATATTTGAGAAAGGAATTTAAGAGAGTTAGGTGGATACCGTAGTGATAAGGAGACGCTAAGCTTCGCTTTGTTGTGGAGCTAGGACGGAGCAGTGGAAGGGAAAAAGACTGTGTTTGTGACATCGAACTGCTGTAGAAGACGTTGATAATATTGCTACGCTCGTTAAAGTGGATTATTTTTCTGTGACGCCGGAATTAAAGGTGAGCGTATCTTTATAATTAAATATGGAAAAACTGGAAGAATGTCCGCTGATTTCGAAAAATTTGAAGTCATTTCTATTTAGAGACATTAAACTTGTTTATCGTATAATATTTAAAGACGAAGGTGATAGGACGAACCGCAAAAAAATAAGGTCTTTTAGTGGACTAAAATATGAAAATGAAAATGATGCAAGTTTTAAGAGGAAAACTGAATATGTCTCTTCCAATTTTTCCACAAGTGATTTAATTACTGTATGCAATATATTGAGCTTGGATAATAAGGGTAGCAAACCAGAACTGGTTAAGAGAATTGTTATTAATTTCAATGATATGAATATTTTGAAACATAATTTTTTGTTGTTGATGATGATGATGATTTTGATGACGAGGGCGAATTAAGTGAAAGGGAAAATAGTAATAGTGTACAAATAAACAATGCTTCTGCCATTAGCTCAATTAACAGACCCATGATAAATTTTAACGACGTAGACGCCATAGTTAAACCTTTTGACGGTTCATGATCTATGACCGTTCGTAAATGGGTTGATGAGTTTGAGGATATGTCGGATTTATTCCAACTATCTGACTTGCAGAAATTTATTTTCGCTAAGAGATTGATCTGTGGGAGAGCAAAATTGTTTCTTGACAGCGAAAGGAATGTCAAAACGTGGTCGAGAATTAGACAGACGCTTATTAAATAATTCGCCGAGGAGACGAATTCAGCCGACTTACATTCCGCTTTAAGAAGCACAAGACAGGGCGGGAATGAACCAGTCATTGATTATTATTTTAGAATGAAGGAAAACGCGTCGAGTGGAAGTATTGAAGATAATGCAATTATACAATATATTATAAATGGAATTAATGATTTAGATGTAAACAAACACATTTTATACGGATGAAGAGATATGCATGAATTTAGAGAAAAACTAAAAATATATGAGAAAATTAAAGATAATAGCCGGAGAAATGAAGTGAAAAAAGATTTTAAAGCTGGATTTAAAAATGTAGTGACGCAAGAAATGAGTAGAGACGCAAAGTTTTTAAATGAGAAACCAAAAACATGTTTGATTAAGAATCAGAAGTACACACAACCTTTTGCTAACACACGCCATAGAAATGATTCGAACTTTAAAATTATCTGCTACAATTGCAATGAGGAAGGGTATAAATCATCCGTTTGTAAATTTAAAGACAATGGGTTGAGGTGCTTTTTATGTGACGAGTTCGGGCACAAGGCAAATCTATGTCCTCAAAAGAAGGTAAATAAAGTAACGATTTCACATCATCGTCCTAATAGAATTCAGAAATGTGTAGAAGTTTTAGGAAAACATATAGATGCTATTTGGGAGACCGGAAGTGAAATTACAATAGTTAATCAATAAGCTTATGTTAATCTAGGATCACCAAAACTAACCCAGAATAAAGTATAGTTACTGGGAATCAGCTCAGATCAAATATCTCCTTTAGGTTATTTTAATGCTAATATAATACTTCATGATTATTCTGTGAATTGTAATTTGTGTAACAAAATGGTTATTGGAATGGATGTAATGTCTTAATTTGATTTGTCCATGAGTAACGAAGGTGTAAATATAACGGGGCTGCGTAAGAATTTTCAATTTAATTATGTTTGTATTGCAAGTAGAAAAGTAAATGATAATGAAATATCTCCGGAAAACAAACCCGAAACGAGATTTATAACCAACATTAAAAAAGTAGTTTACCCTAGACAACCAGCTGTACCTGATTGTGAAGGAAATAGAGTAGAAAGCCGTGAATCACATAAAATTGAGATTTCCATGTTGAATTCAGAAGAAAAGGATAGTCCCGTGGAAACAGATATGTTACCATCCGCGACTGACGGTGAAGATGAAAATAGTTATGATAAAACCAAATTAACTGAAAATGAAAGTGATGTATGTGAAGAAAGAAATATTAGTGGAAGTGGTTTGAATGAATTAGACGATGAAGTAAATAAAACTGTTGGTGTTAATGACAGTGATTTTAATGACTTAAATTTTGATAAAGGAAACACGAATCTTGGAAACGAGTGCAACAATGATCAAGACTCTCAATTCATTCGGGAGAGTAATGTGACTGGAAAAGTCTGTGATGTAGAGGAAGTTGAAAATCAAAAAGAATTTGCGGAAACTGATTTTGAAGGTAACAAAAATTCAGAAGATTTAACTCTTGAGAAAAGTTACGTGCCTGGTGTAAAAAATGTCGACAGAAGAGAATTAGGAGGTCAAGAACTTGCAACAACATTTAATGATGAAAACGGTACATTTCAGAGCTCTTATAATCAAGTCGAACCACAGAAAGTCGAAGCAAAGTTATTGTCAGATAATCATTTGAGTAATACTGATGACTGGGTAAAACATCAGAAATTACTGCAAGAAAAAGAAAGAGCAGAAAAAAGGTCTAAAAAGTTAGAAGAAATAGATGAAGAGTTTGGTGTTGGTGCATTAATAGAGGAAGAGTTTCAAAAGAGCAAGGCTTATACTTCACGACGTTTAGAAGCACTTACAGTTGCTCATGAGGTTGAAGTTTTCAAGGAAGGAACACCAATTATTCTAACTTTAAAAGACAAAGATGTCCTTGGAGAGGAAGAGGATGTTTTAGAAAATATGAATATTACTGATAGTGAACGCTATTCAAGGAATGTAGAAAATAAAAGAAAGAAACGTGATTATCAGCCCTATGAAGAACCAGAGTATGATGAATTTGGAATATTGAAGAAAAAGAATATGCTTTCAAAGTATGATGAAGTAATTGATGGTGAGAGAAAGAAATTCTTTGAGGTAGATTCTGAAATTACACAATCTTATAATACTAGCAGAGAACAACAATTAGAGTTAATCAGAACGAAATTAAAGCAACGAAATAAGATGTCACTTGAAACGTCTGAACTGAAAGTGGCCAATGATTACTACACTCCCGAGGATATGATGCAGTTCAAAAAACGAAAGGAGAAAAGGAAGATTCTAAAAACTCTTCATTTGAGACCAGACAATTTGAGTACAGAAGTGTTGGATGATGGAAAAGATTTGCGATCACGGAAAGGAAGAAGAATTGTAGGAGTTGATGAACCGGCGTTTACAAGTGATGCTCTTGAAATGAAAGCTGTTGAGAAGCCTTATTTGTCCACTGTTATTGATGAAAAAAAAGGTGGAAAAGAACTGTACAGTGCTTTAAACAAACAAAAAAGATGAAAGAGAGGAAAATTATGAACACTATTCTAGAAAAGTTTATTGAAATTCTTAATAAAACTAATGTTGCTGAAAATGACGCTGCTGTTGATTCTAAGGGAATCAACATAGAACTTAATTATGTTGCCGACATCTTTAGAATACTCGGTGAAGTTTCTACTTCTGGTATATCTGGCAACAGAGATGAACAGGCAGATAAGATGACGAATTTAGAAAGAGAGCTTTTAGAAGAAAAACAGAATCAGAAATTAGAAGATCAGAATCGTGGAGCTTGGAATGAAGTTGATATTGATGAAAGGCTATCTGAAATATCTGTGACAGAAAATGAACCTATTTTAGAGGAAGAACCAGATATTAATTTTGGTATTGCTGAAGCTCTCAAGTTAGGTAATAAAAATGGATACTTAGACAAAGAGTCTAAAAATTTGTCCAGTTCCCCAAGAACTAGTAAGTTGCAATCACAGTCATGCACATTAGAAGAGAAGTTTTATGAAGATGATAAAGTTCGAAAGAGGGATAGATATACTGACCCTGTACAAGAATTCCATGACAAGGACTCTATCGGAGTGCAAAGACGAAGTCGAACGATCGTTACGACCTAGAAAAGATTGGCTGTCATGAAGGGCCAATTTAGACCTGATCAGCTGCTGATCACATAAAACCATGGTGTAATGATCTGTAAATAATTTTAATGCAAAATACTGTTGTTTTCTTTTAGGATTTATTTTAGTCTAACAACGGAAGGATCCGCGAGGTCGCTTCGGTGTCATGATGGCCGCTGTGAGACGAATTCCCTCCCGAGTGCTCGAGAATCGCCCTACCCGACTCCTGGCAGAGCTGAGATGCCGACATGCCGGAGAGGGCAATGAACCCCGAGCTCGCCAACCCCTTTTCGGAGGGCAGAGATTTTTTGGAGGGAAAGAGGACTGTTCGCGGGCTGTTGCGATAGACGGGCGCGGAGACGGACTCTCGACGACATAGGAGTCATACGCTTAAAGACGAACTGTAGACTATATAATATTTTAACCATCTTTTAAATAAATATACATTTGTTATTGTCACATGATTGGAGTGATTTCTGCTTTAATGAATGCAAATACTCTTTCACACAAAAGGTATCCCTCACACACACACACACACACACACACACACACACACACACATATATATATATATATATATATATATATATATATATATATATATATATATATATATATATATATATGTGTGTGTGTGTGTGTGTGTGTGTGTGTGTGTGTGTGTGTGTGTGTGTGTGTGATAATAATCACATTTGTAAATTTTAACACAAGGGAATTGACGCGTAGAACTTATGGGAGATGCAGTCGGGCAAAGTGTTCATCCAGGAAAACACTGATGATATTTAGGAGATTAAAACACTCGGAGACATAGAAGAGGAACACAGATTTCAGACGATATCCGGAAATCCCCTTTATTTAATTATGAAGCATCACGAAGGCCGCAGCGGCCACTGGACTTATCCGGCGTCCATGCCAGGACGGGACGTGTTATCAGCAGTGTTTACATGCCAGAGTTAAGAGAAGAGCGTTGTTACGACCGGACTGTGGACAGCCGATCCAACAGCAACGAGAGTTAGACACGCAGAGAGAGAAAAGTCTTCTGTTCATTCAACATTAAATTGGTGTTTTGCGATATTTACGCCAGAGGGTCTAAACTACTTAGTATTTTAATTGGACGTCTTTAGGTTCGTGGAGTTCACGTGTCCACTTCAGTTTCCTGGGGATTGATAGATCCCGCGCTTGTTAGAGCTGCGACCTATTGATCTGGGTGTAGGATAAGTGGCCATAAAGTTCTTGTAAAGTGTGGTTTCGACATTATAAAAGGCATAAATCCAGAGTGGTTCGAGTGCTCTTCAAGAATTTTGACATTATACTGACATTCGGAATCTCATAAACTTTTAACACTCATATCTGGGGATGTTATTGAGTTCAGAAAGTTCACATGCCTGCTTAATGATCTGCAGGGCTACGATAAATTATCGTATTTTACTTTTAGGTTGCAACTTTGGAAAAGGGATCATGCTTTATTAATAGGATAATTTAGAATACGTGTTAAATGTAAACTTAGAGAAGGCCGGGATTTCTTGTTACATTTATATATATATATATATATATATATATATATATATATATATATATTAATTAACACTTAATTTTATAACAGCATTCCTATTCTATTTGTGTAATATAAGCTAGTGCTATTGCGTAATATTGCGTTAAAATATGAAGTGAACTGGTGTTACTTATACATGAGAAAAAGAAAGAAGTTGTTAGTCTGTTGTTAGTATACTAATTTCATAGGAATATGTTTACACATTGAAATATAACGTTAAGTGGAAAAATCTTGCAAATTTTCAAAATATTTAATTTTTTCTTAGTTTCTTATTTGTAACCCCTACTAAGATAGTTCAAAATCGTAACCATTTTTATACGTTGTTTAAAAAGCTGGTCCTCAATGTTAGTTGAGAAAAAAAGGTTTTCAAAATCGTGAATCATAAATAAATTTATTAAGTTTCATCCATTATTCATTAAGCAATGTGTGCCAACATCTGTGCTTGTATGAAAATCTTCATAGTGAACTTTCTAAGTTTGTACCTTATCATGGAAGATGAATATAATAAAGTCTTGGTCCCAAATTTCCCATGAAATTTCTTCCATGATCACTATATTGAGAACTATAAGGAAAGTAATAAATATCTGTTGCAAAAATAGCTTAGAAAACGGGAACTTCTAAATCTTCCAATATACTTTATTAACTGCTAATACAAAACGATATTCGGAACACGTATATCGACTCTATTCAAGCTAATAAAGAAGTTTTGATCAAATTAATACTGCCCTATTGATAAGATCAATAGTAAGATAGGTTGTATGCTTAGTTTTAAAAATATTTATACGGAATAAATTTGCTGGATTTATTTTCATAGCAAAATTATTGTATAGTGAGAATATAGCGAGAAGTTTGTACAGTAGTAGGCTATTATTTCAGTTTACTAACCGGTTCTTTGTAAAAGTTCGCTTTCTTGGCTCGTAAATTCTGTTGTTGTTTCTAATGCACTTTGTTCGAAAGTTTTCCAGACCAGGACCATATAGGCTAGCGTGCTGAGGGGTGCGGCTCCGGTTTATGATGGAACCACATGGGTCGGAGTCCGGTTTAGCCAGGTGCCATCTTTTGTCTACCTTTTTAATAACTCTTAGGGCCTGAAATGTTCATTTCCGTATGAGCCTTGACCTTTTTTGTCACGTAAACGTGCGACCTTTTAAAAAGAGAGACTCATTTAATAATAAAATAACACTTTATTAGGATAACGTTAGAACACGACCGCTCTGAATCGCGATCTACTTCATATCTGTCTTTTACATTTGCCGTGCTCACAGCGCCATATCTTGGCGAGCAAAATAACTTTAACACATCTTAATTTTAACCGAGCCCCTGGGGTGACTTGGGGGATCGTACCCTCTCCCAACCTCTCTGACATCATAGAGGGACTTTCCGGCCTACGGATTTAACGTGCCCATTTCGTGCCTAAACGTGGAGGTATTTAATGGAAGTGGTGAGATTCGATCCAACAACCCTCAGCACCGAAAGCCTACGCTTTACCACTGGGCTATCTCGGAGTCTCTTAAATTCTACAGAATCCCATAATACAAGAACCTTTCACATTACTGTCGGAATGCAAAAATGGTTCATGGTGGATGGTAGAGAGTGAGAAATGACGTGCGCACGGTGCTAGCAACGTACATGGAAAGACGGTGGGTCACAGTGTTTCAGTTTTCCCATTGCTAAGAAACGAAACAGCCAAAATCAAAACGTTGAATTAAAGCACTAATTATTCTACGAAAAAAATAAATAAAGCTAGTGAGGGCTATTACTTGAGAATACGAAGGCCCAGTTACAAATGCAGGTATTGTGACATAACGATAGGTGGTTAAGGCTAATCTCTGAGGCTTTATTAAAATTACTATTTATGAATTCATGACCAAGAAAGACAGAGTCCTAATTATAATGATAAGGCTAATTTAAAAAAAAAACTTAACAAGGCAATTTATTTACAAAAAAATTAAACATTAAACAACTACAACATATTCAATTAATTGAAGTGCAGATTCACAACGCACGCTCCGTGACCCAGCTAGTCCCAAACAGGAGCTTCGAAGTCACGTCCGCTAGGGGCGCGTCATATCAAGCATCTCTCTCAAATTCTCCAACTCTCTGACTATATCTCGTGGTGTTTTCTTTGTCGGCGACTCTCCCAATTCCACGAAAATGTGTCTGTTTTTCAGAAAGGGGGCCGGCAGCCTTGTGACAGTTCTTCGTAGAGATGCATAGTTAAGCCATCTTTATGGCCCGCCGATGTCAACTCGCATGAAGCTATTGATAAGAAAGAGAGCTTTACAACTATGGCGGGAGACGCTTGCTTGAGAACCCGATATGCATGGGCTTAACTTTCAGCCTAAAAATTCCGGCGGCATTTGCTGGTATCGTTTTTTAATCCCCCACAGAATTTTAGAAAGCAGGGGTTCTCATGGCTTGTGTTTTTAACCCCTTCCTTGTCGCTCCCGTCAAAATCACGGGGTGAAGTTTCGCCTTCTTTTTCTCGTGCCCGGGATATTTCCGGGCTGGAGTGTTTAAAAGTAACGGACCAAATATAATTAAAACAATCAATTTCATTTACCCTGAAAATTTTTTATTTCTTATTACTCATACCAGATGGCAGCACCAGACTATTTATAATGTAATTGGGGATGTTGTTTTAAACTAGATGTGGCAGATCAAGAAATAAGTGGAATCCTTCGGAAAAAATAGGCACTTTTATTACCGTTTTCTTGAAAATTATGCGATCATTAAGTGGTTAAAACTTGCAGCTGTGGAAGGCTCTTCGAATATCGGGGGAACCCCACAAAACACGTGACGTTACAGTATTAATTGGAGGAAATTAAAGCTTGAGGTAGGATTACAAAGATTACCGGTCGATGTTATGTTTTGAGAGTCCCGAGTAGCAGTATAATTTTAGTAAACCAGGTGCACATCTAAATATTTGTTATTCGTTTCTAGTTGGGAGTTGAAGTCAAATGAACCGAATTATAGTTTCTAATTCAGTTATAATTACAAAATTTTACCAATGGTCACTGGCCCTTTACAAATTGTTAGATATCTTATATTTGTAATTTGGTACCATTTTACAACGTTACATAAATAGCTTTTCTTTACCATTCTGAAGAAACATACAAGGTGCGGCCATTAATTTCCAGGACTGACGTAACTGTATGAGAACCGGAAATCGTCAGAACGCGGTAATGCTTGAATTTGCAATGTCGTTTATCTGCGCATGTCCAACGAAGTCGGTGCCATTCGGAAGCAAGTGGTTGTCTTTGAAACACGCAGTAAAACGTAGTTCTTAAAATTTAGTTGTCGAGGTCGATATGGAGCAGAGAATAATCGTTAAATTCTGCTTCAAATTGGGCAAAACTGCTGCAGACACCCATGAAATGTTGAAAAAAAGTATTCGGAGAGGAATCATGATCCCGTTCACTCTCTTTTGGAATGGTTTAGCCGTTTTCGGGACGGGTCCAGTGTCGAAGATGACGCGAACACTGGACGGCAGCATACCATGCGCACGCCAGAAAGAATTGAGAAAGTTCGTGAGCTTGGGACTTCGTATAGCCGACTGACTATTCGAGTAGTCACCATTGAACTGAACATTTTCAAGGAAGTGGTTAGGCAAATTTTGACACAAAACCTAGGGAAACGCAAGTTTCGATAGTAACGAGAGACGAGTCTTGGTGCTACCAATATGATCCTGAAAGTAAACGACAGAGCTCCGAATGGCGAACTCCAACCTTACTAAGACAGAAAAAATTTCGATTCCAAAAGTCCAAAAGTTCCAAAAGTCCAAAAGTCCATCAAGGTAATGTCAATCGCTTTCTTCGACAGCTAAGGACTAATTAATCCTGAATTTGTTCCCCCTGACAAGACTGTCACTGGACAGTTTTAAGCAGAAGTTCTTGCCAGACTTCGACAAAGAACTCGCAGAGTAAGGCCTCGTTTTCAACAGAATGGGAGTTGGCTACTTTTGCTCCACAGTGACTGGCCTCATATTGCGTTACCTGTACAGCGCTTTTTGGCCCAGCACGAGGTCGTGGAGATGCAGCATTCTCCATACTCTCCGGACTTAGCACCGGCAGATTTTTTTTTTTGCTTCCAAAACTGAAAGATTTGCTGAAGGGAACAAGATTTCTGGATGTCGAAGCCATAAAAAAAACGGTGACGTCCACATTAAAGAGCATTCCGAAAGAGGATATTAAAAGTTGTTTCCGAAACTTACGCATACAGCCGGGCACAGAAGTGCATTACGGAAGGTGGGAGTCACTTCGTAACATATTAAATGGGTATGTATTTCATGTAAGATTTTCTGGAGTTATTAGATCAGTCCTGGAAATTAATGGCCGCGTCTTGTATATAAGCGGAGCTGAAGTTAACACAGGACGCTCATAAGAATACACTTTAAAACAATTATATAAACAATTCCGTTTTGGAATTGTTTTGATTAATGCACTTTCCCAATGCAAACTTGAAAATTCTTACATTCCCTTTGTTTAAATTATATGTTGAAATTCTTTTGGTCTCTTTGTTTTAGATTATGCGAGTTCTATAAAAATAACTCCAAAATCTAGAGCTTCCATAAGAATGTGGATTGACAGTTGCAATAAATACTGATAGCGATCCAAGGTCTGCTCAATCGTCTTTACTACTGTAGTTTTTTAGAGTGTATTTCTGTCCCCGTGTGTATAATACTACCACACGTCCGTTTGTTCTGATAGAATTTAAAGTGCATAGAATAGAATTATTGTTATTTGTCTGTAGTTGTGTTTTCTTACTTCGCATTCCTTGCATTCACGGTCATGCGTATGTGGGTGAGTTTTCACCTTCAGAAAAATCGAACCCAGATCCTTGAAGTTAGGATTTCTTTACTTGCCAATTTTACTATTCACCACAACAAAATCTCCCTTGAATATAACCGCTTGAATACATTAATGATAAAAATGCAAGAAAATTATGCATTTAATTATTAGCTCAATTACACTGTACTTTGGAGGGGGTCATGCATTAAATCAGCGGGTATTTTCAAATGAATCAGATCTTAAACGGGGGAAAATATACCGTAATTTCTTAAGCAAGTAAATTTTAGTCTCGTAATGTACATGCATAAAATCAAATTGCAATTCTTACCCTTTCTACAGCATATATCCTATTATGAATAATGCTCTCTTACTATTAAAAATATTAAATGGCAAGACGAATGAAATAATAGTTATAAACAGATGAATATATTGCTTAAACACAAATAAATTGCCGTCTGTATTCTTTTTCAAAATGAATTTAAATTTTCTATCTGTTCATTACTACCTTTGAAGTGAATATCGAGCTTTTACATTTTCAACTTAAAAAAAACGATGGAAAAGTCCCTGGATAATAAATTAAACTTTTATTTTTAACAATACGAATGAATACGCTTTCGTTATTCTAAGTAATACTTTTTTAGACGCAATCACTATTTGAATAATTAGGTTTCAAAATGCCCTTTTCTTGAGCCAAAAATTTAGTTTTATCTTTGTAATAATAAAATTTTAATGCTGAACTTTTTTATCTCATGATTTCATGTAATATCCTATGTTCATCTTCAAATTATTGAGCTAGTTTCCAAGTAAAATATAGAAAATAAGAATTATTGTAAGTAACGCATGAATATTTTAACGAAATATATTTTATTTTTAAAAAATGAGAGACATTTTCTTCGGGAAAGAAAATTATTATTTCCTTTGATTTTTGTTAAACTGACAAATCGGAATACTAACATTTACTAACAAAAATGGCAAATACGAGTAATTTTTTTATGTATATTTTTTTCATTTTAAAGTAATCTTCCTTATTAACATATTGCATTGACTTAATTTATCCTTAAATCCTTAATAGAAGTTAAAATTCTTATTTAATTTCTATAGGCAAATCAGAACAAAATATTACCTTAATTTAAATTACTGCGATAAATTAATTAATATTCATCAATATATTATATTGAAAAATTTTGATTTAATTGAAATGAAATTCAAGTAGTTGTTGTTGCTTATGCCACTTGACCAATAGCAACATTAGATCAAGTCCCGAAGGCTATGGGCAATGAAGGTGAGGCTCCTGTTTTGACTGGCACTACAAGGGTCGGAGTACGACTTGGACAAAAGACCAGTCCCATAATTTTAAACTGAGTCAAGTGACGAGACCAGAACACTTGATCCCCGCGCCTCCAAAGATAATTTTGAGAACTTGGAGGACATTGCAGCTATGAGAGATTTTGCGTGCACCAGCCGCCATTAGTGTACACGGCATTGGATTTGTCAGCTACGAGCATCGAACCAGTGACTTATCCATAAGTAGTAATTTATTGATATGAACTAAATTCCTGTGTAGCTAATTTACATATGTGATATTTGATATTGGACTAACATCAACCATTATATGAATATGTGAAGATATCAAGCTGTCCAGATTTATAGTTATTTAATTCGCTGTAAGAAAATAAAGATGAAAAGGAAGAATTTTTGAAGAAGGATTAGTTAAAATTTTGGAACTGATGACCAATCAAATATGTCTTAAACACACCCTTATGGAAAGTGCAATAAAGACAAGCGTATTCTGTAGTTTATTGGTAGGCTGATAATCGATATGTTGAAAATGACAACATTGTAAAAAACACGACCCTACTACAGATGTAACAATAAGGGTTGCCGAAGCGAAGTGTGCATGCCGAGACCTGCTCATGAACACTTGACCATCACCATGAATCGATTGCCATTGTCAGGACTTTATGCTGTGCTTCCGCTGGGAGGTCTTCACCCCCACCCCTATAGCTTGCGACTACCACATATTCGGTACATTGAAAAAGTCTTCTGTTCAAGGGACTTCGTTCAAGACTAATTCCTCAGAAGACCATGGATATCTTTCGCTCAAAGTATCCAAAATCTAGTAAGCGCTGGGACACTCATTTGAACCGACAAGGCGGCTATGTGTAGCTGATATGTAGCGCCTATATCACTATTAATTCCTGTATGTTCACACATTCCAACGAGTAAGCCATTACAAACAAACACAAACACACACACACACGCGAAAACAGATGTCTCACTTTCATCTGGACCAACCTAAGGCTACGTACACATGAGAGAGTTGCAACGCGCGTTAAAGCTCGCGTTAGAAATACCGAACATGTACACTAATAGTGTTAACGCCACGTTGACCGCCAGTATAGCTATGGAAGTTGAAGAGGCAGCATGTATTTGGATTTTGTATCGTAGGTATAAAGCACGAAAACGAAGACAAAGAAAATACTGGGGACATCCGATTTTAAATGACAGATTGACTCACGATTATTTTGTAACACTTTACCCGAATCTAAGAAAACACGAGCCCAAGTTTTTTAACTATTTAAGATTGCATGATGATTGATTTATGTCGATTGCATCCTTTGACGAGTTATTAGAAATAGTTAAGGATGACCTGGCTCCTAGTGAGAACGTTGTAAGGGATAGCATTTCTCCAGAAGAAAAACTCGCAATCACATTCAGTACTGAAAACTTTTTCTGTATTATGTACCCTTTATGTACCACATTATGAATTAATAAACGAAAACTCACGTAAATTTTTATTTATGTTAATTAATCACTAACTAACAAATAAATGTAAAAAAATTACTCACCTTCTTAAAATTTAATTAATTACCACTAGTTAATTGAAGTAGTACTTTAAAGTACCGCCAGTATTAAAGTACAAAAATCTTCCAACTTTGAAAATTAATCAGAAAGTTTAAAAAATGATATAATTATTTATTATTAAACGCAGAACAATTTTAAATATAATGAAAATTTAACTTTGATTATATTAATTTTTTTTAAAATTTACACATAAAAAATTGCATATGCTGCATTTTGAATGAAGTTTTGATTGAACTGTTCTTTGTGCACAAAACTTGCAGAGATCTCGATTTGACAGAAATGTTAAACGAATTTTGTAATCTAACAGGGAGATTGATTCATGTTTTTCGGTATATATTATGTATTAATTTACACATGCTATTTCCAGCATAGCAAAAACGAGCCTATACCACAACTTTTTTGATTTTCTGTCCCTGTCAGAGATCAATCGTAGCATATCCGACTAATCAACACCACCCATGTGTGCCTTTTTGTGTGCAGTTACATTAAAAAAATATCATTTGTACATAGAAAGTGGAGAGAAAATTTAAGGAAATGTAAATTTATAATGTACTCAGGGAATGTATATTTGTGGTTCTATATCAGAAAAATAATAAAATACAAAAATCATAAAATAAGAAATATACATTAGTATATTGGGCACTAATATCTTTCATGTAACAAGAAACTCCCTATTTTAATTCAAATGTTCAAAAAATTTAAAAAATAATAACATTTGAAAATTTCGCAAAAGTTTATTTTGAAAAATTTATGTATTTCATATATATATATATCTTATTTATTCTGCACTTTGTAAAAAAAATAGAAATATGCCAGTCAAAAAATAGTAGTCAACTGTCCCAGAGCACGCGCTCAACGCAAACCATGTGTACGGTCGAATTCAACACAAAGGAACGCGAGGCGCGCTGCAGACGCGTGATCTGCGTGGAACTCTCCAGACGCGCGTTGTGACGCGCCTTCTACTAGAGGAGAGCGTTGCATGTGTACGCAATCATTTGGTCAGTTGTATTTCTACAACGCGCGATGCAACGCTCTCATGTGTACATAGCCTTCGGCTATGTACAACGCGCGTATATTGAAACGCGCGTTCGAGAACGCTCGTTGAAACGCTCTCATGTGTACGGTCTAATTCAGGGGAGGCCAACCCGCAGCAGGCGTGTCACAGTGTGGCACGGCGGCGTTTTAACAGTGGCACGAGGAGACTTATTGAAAAATTAAGATTTGAACTTATTGAACTTATATTTGAACTTATTTGACTTATTGAAAAAATAAGAAAAATGTCAGGTATTGTTGTAGGTTTGAATCAACATATGTTTGTGAACAAATGTTTTCTATTATGAATATAATAAAATCAAAATATCGATCAAGATTAACTGATATGCACCTAAACCACCTAATTTTGTTAGCATCTTCAAGAACTAATCCTAATATAGATGACTTGGTAAAAAAACTACAAATTCAAAAGCCACATTACTGACTGTTTAATAATTATTTAGAATTAAATGTTTCAAGTTATTCATTTTATTTTACACATAACCTAACTGACTGAACCTTTAAAAATGTTTATTAACAATAAAACCTAAGTTTATACTTTTGTTTTATTTATTATATTATTTTTTAAATCTCCACTACTAACATAAAAAAAAATGTGCTATTTGTGTAAAAGTCCCATAATCAGCCTATAAATAACATTTTTTCACCTTTTTATATTTTTTGTATGTTGAAAAAGTTGGAAGTGGCACGCATAATATTTTTTTTTCAGATAGTGGCACTCTTCCCCAAAAGGTTGGCCACCCCTGGTCTAATTCGACACAAAGGAACTCGAGGAGCGCTGCAGTCGCGCGATCTGCGTGGAACTCTCAAGACGCGTGTTGTGACGCGCCTCTAGTAGAAGAGAGCGTTGTATGTGTACGCAATCATTTGATCAGTTGTATTTCATCAACGCGCGTTGCAACGGGCATTAGAAAACGCGCGTTGCAACGCTCTCATGTGTACATAGCCTTATATTACACATATAACATTGTTCAATCATAAGGAGAATATCTTCAATTTTTTATAAAGAATGTCCTGAAAGACTATTCGAGGTGGTCTGAAATACCCAGATATTGTCAGATGTGTTGGCGACCAGAGTGCGTCAGACACTCCATCAGAGTTGCATCGGACTTTGGAGACGTCTGAGATGTGTGATTTGCGCTTGGCCTGCTTGCATTCCGGATGGGAGAATTGCCGATGAAACGAGTGGCGGTATGTTGATTAGACAGTTCTGGATCGAATCCAATAACTCTGGTTTGTAGCCTATTAGGGGCTCATCTTGTAACATCAAGTTTCACGTATATTTTTATCGTATTTTATTTTTCATATTGTTGGTTCATCTGTTAAGTTTACTCGTATGACACAAATGTTGTCATGGATGAATGTGTTCTTTAGATAACTCAGCCTAATAAATAAGTTAGTAATTTTTAAAACGTAGTGTGTATTCCCACAACAACTAGTATTTACGCACAAGCCTTTCAACTCACCTTCAGAAGTACTGTCAGACGTATTGTCAGAAGGATATTTTTAGAAGAATATCTACTCCTGATACCGTGTTGATCCAGAGTAAACGTGTATTATGCCATGCTCGACAGCCTTTAATGAGCATGATACTTTATTCCATTACTGTCGGAAATGCTGGAGATACTTACTTTTACATAACTGACTCTTTTATATGACGTATATTAACTTCAACAAATGAAGAATTTTTGTGAATCAGAAGACTTTCTACTTTTGACAAAATTATAATTCAACGGAGTGATGCATTATGGATAATAAAAGAAAATTCATCGTGGAACACCTCGTAAAGCCGTTTTTGATTTACAAATGCATTGTATCCGATTTATGAAATTATAAAAAAAAAACTTTCTCTACCTGGAATATGTTAATAAATTAGCTTTTATGATAGTTAACTAATCATAATAAAATATTTTCTTGAGACATGGCAAATTTCACCAAAAAGCATGTTTAATTACGTTCAAACATTTCTATGTCAAAGGTTACGTTTTACTATGCCTATATCAAAGTAAATATGATTGTAATTTCAAAATAAAAGATATTTACAAAATTTTTACATATTTCTCTTTCTATCATTTTAACTAAAAATAAAATTTTATGTAAAAATGACCTCTATATCGGGTTAAAATATTCTCATCTTGTGATATTCGGGTAATTTTTTTTCTATATATTACCTATTGAAGATTCACCCATAAGCCTATTTGTATATAAACGAGGCTTCATGTATTGACAATTACTCTTCGATTGTATGACAATGAAGGTATTTGCATAACTAACGCTTTACACTGACACTGCACAGTTGAGATGTCTGGAGAAATCTCATTCCAACGTTGTATAAGCAACATGAGTGTTCCAATGCAATAACTTGATTAAAACTGGGATGGGAAGTCATTTGAATAGCATTGCAAGACTGCCTCCTCGTTCTCGGATAACAATGCTATCGAAGTCCGGGCATTGTTAGGGATTTACACTAATACAGCAGTCGCGATACAACGAATGTACTTATTAAGCCGGGAGCAGTTGATCAGTTACTTGTACTTGCGGTTTGAAAGGGAATAAATTGACAATACTGCCGACTTGTGATAGGTAAGAGGCAATGTGCAGAATAAATGAAGGAATATGGCACTTACGTTATTTAAAATGTATTAATGAAAGACACAACCACTTATAGTTCGATTGAAGTTTTAATTGAAGAATAAATAATTATTCACATACAAGCGCACCAGTTGCTCTATATACATAATTTTTATCTTTTATCCATATAGAAAGTTTCTTGGTAATTTGTCTGCATGATTCGTAAAATATTTATATATAAAATATCTAAGCATTTTTAAATGTAATAAAAACACATTTTCAAGGTAAGGTCATGGAAAATACTTTCAGAGTATTTTTCTATTTCACTGAAAACTTCTGCAGACAGTTTAATGAATGCATAACCAAAAAATGGCTGAAAGCAAGACTTCAAAGAAATTTCTTAGAAGGAATTTTAAAGACAAAACCCCGAGAAAAATTTCATTTCGAGACGAACAAAATGATTAAATTATAAATGTTCAACAGGGTGGACGTAGACAGAAGCGCTTACAAATGTTGAATCTGTCTGTGGAATCATCGTGAAAAATGAATGAGATTTGTGTTTTTACCACGCTTTTATTAATTCCCTTTCTTGTTTGCCCAATACAAATCTTGCAATCTATTTTTAACTAACTTCCCGACTAGCTAGACATTTGAAACTTTTAGAATAGCTCAGAAAACGATGACAATGCATTCTTTTAATTCATTTAACCATCTTTAAACAGAATTGATTTCAGTTAATTTCATTTTCAGTTAATTTCGTTTTATACGGAAAGTTAGTTCGGAAAAAATCCGCAAGGTGGCGCTTCAATCGAATTCAATGTTTGCACTTTTATGTTACGGCGCGGCGTCTGACGATTTTGAAAACAGAATACATATGGATCTAGTTTGTTTACGAAAATACTGTGCGAAAAATTTTAAAAAACTATAAAAGTTAGCAGTTTATAAAGTCTGTGGATGCTGGAAACGACTAAAAAGTGATTAAAATTAAATAAAAGAAAGTGAAAAAGAATAATTTAAGTGAAGGTTTGTTTAATTAAGAGAGAAAAGGATAGAAAAATAAAAATAAATACAAGTGAAAAATAATTTGAAGGGATAATTCATCAGAAAAAATTTTAAAAAGTATTTATTAATACATAGAATTGTCAAGTTTATATGATTCAACAGAAAATTTAAAAACGTGGTATATAAAAAATTATTTTTATTTTGTAATTATTTTATTATAAAAGCCGCATAGAAAACTTTAAATCAGTATAATAAAGTGCTATTATTTTAGAAAGATTTGTGCCCTGGACCCCTAGATAAAGGAATGTTCTGAATCCAGTCCTACCAATAAGGCATCTTAGAAATATGAAACTTGTGTTATTTGATTCTAAAAAGCCTTATATTAATTATTCCCCCAAGAGAGTAATATAATTTTTTTAAAGAAACTTTATGTCATGTACCCCACTAGAAAGAAATGTGCTAAACTCAGTACTTAAAACAATACTATAATATGATAATAAAATCTGGAAAAATGCAATAAATTATTTGAGAAATTCAGATAAAACTATATAGTAATTATTAATTTACTCTTTTTGCTCCGTTTCGTTAAGTTTTACTATATCATCCTTCATTTAATTTTAATTAGTTAAGGTGTTTTAAAAAGTAGAAGAGATTCTATGAAATAGTTCAGTACAAGATGGAATGTTACGCTGAGTGTGAGAGAACAATTTTCTTTTAATTGTGAAATAAACATTTTGCGTATGTGGAAATGTCTCTTATTGGAACTTTCCTCAATATGTATAAAACATAATTTATAGATCCTATTCATATCACTTTTCTAATTTATAAAGGATATCAGTGTAAAAATCCCACTTTTTCCTCTAATTGGCATTATTAGAACCAAATTATTAGGACCCAAAACTTTGAAATTTATCCCTCGGCTTTTTCAGATATTTTTCTCTTAGGTTAAGTGGAAAACTCCATGAAGATTACCTGAATAACATGGATGAACCGTTTGCAGATCAACGTTTCTATTTCGGAAGAAAAAATTCATTTCAGGAAAAATCTTACTAATTGATTATTTTTCGAATTGTTATTTGCACAGGTACCTTTTTGGTGATCTATATTTAATCTTAGATTTAAAAAGAAATATTGCTGTAATTAGATGGAATTATCAAGGAATTAGTGTTAATAAATGTATATAATCAACAAATAGTAAAATGTTGTTCGAAATTCTCTACTACATCATTTTTTTTACTTAAAATTCATTCCCTAAAATTAATTTTATTCCTTAAAAGAGATTGTACTAAATTAATTTTTGATATGAATGTCAAATGCCAAAGTTCCCATTTGCGAACAAAGTTCCCATTTGGAGTCGTCAAAATGAAACGAAATTTTACATACGTAATGACTACTTTGATATAAGTAAATGATAAGAAAATCAAAGAAAAAGGATAATTTATTTCAGAGAAAAAGGCAAAAGAACGGAGGAGTTAATACTCCGTTGGACCCCCTCTAGCGCGAATGCACGATGCGATACGATCGGGCATTGAGTCATACAAGTTCTGTATGATGTCTTGAGACATTTCGTTCCATATTTGCTGTAACCTTACCTCTAGTTCGTTCAAACTCGTGGGATGCAAAACTCGTCGTCCCAAATGATCCCAGATATGCTCGATTGGAGACAAATCTGGGGATCGGGCAGGCCAAGGAAGGGTAGTAACAGTGCGGAGACAGTCTTGTGACACCCTTGCCGTATGAGGCCGAGCATTGTCTTGTTGAAAAATGGCTCCTGGGAGCCGTTGCATGAGTGGCAACACATGTGGTTGCAGGATTTCATGAACATACCGCTGGGCTGTCATGGTACCACGGAACAATACTAGGGGTGACCGTGTATTGTAGGCAATGGCACCCCATACCATCACACCAGCTGTGGGAGCGATGTGTCGCTGTACAGCAAAGGCAAGATTGAAGCGTTCACCACGGGCTCTCCACACACGAACATGATTGTCATCACTGCCGAGATTCAATCTGGATTCGTCGCTAAAGACGACCTGGTTCCATTCCGCTGCAGTCCAGTTTCCTCGTGCGCGGCAAAACTCCAAACGGAGGCGTCGATGGGTGGGTGTCAAAGGCAGCACACGTAATGGGCGCCGCGATACCAACTGTCCTTCAGCCAGGCGCCTTCGTATGGTTCGAGAAGACACAGAGGCCCCTAGTGAAGGTGCTACCTGTGCCTGGATGGCGGCCGATGAAGCAGTTGGCTGTACGCGTGCATTTCTTACGATGTGGCGGTCTTCTCGACGACTGGTCTGTCGATGGCGGCCTGAGCCTGGTCTTCGTGTACATGACATATCTCGGGTCCACTGGTCCCAACACCTCCTCACAACACAATCAGACTGGCCTAATTGACGAGTTACTCGCCTAGCTGACCACCCAGCTTCCATCACCCCGACGATTCTCCCCCTCTCAAACTGCGACAACTGCTTATATTGTCTTCGAACACGGCGTAATGGCATGTCTATCTCAGCTCTTCCTTTGTAAATGATTCAGAACACTCAAACAAGCTGTGGTTACCTGTTTTATACTCCACAGAGTACGATGTTCAACGCCCTCTACCGGCTATGCGTAATGCGCAACCACGCTGCATTTCTAATCATTTGCATATCTCCCCGACATGTACCTTCATTGCAAGTTTCGTTACGATCCCGCAATTATTTCTTGGTGGGCTAATTTTTTTGTCCATGAGTGTATATATATATATCAAAATTTTGACGCATTTTGGTACTGTTCTGTTTAACTGTTTTCTGCTTGCCCAAGCAATACAGACTTTCCAAAATTATAACGAGAGACAAAATTATAATTCGAGACGATAGACGGTTTTAGCGTCTGAAATTTTGCTTTCCGGAGGACCGTTATGGAGGAACATAATCCTACTTTAAAAAAAAGATAAATTCCTTATCTCTTCTTAATTAGAAGATTATCATATGTTAAAATAAATATAAAATTGCAAATCAGCATTAGTTCATAATGCGACAAAGTAAACGGTTAACTTCAACGGCTTATATATTCGATAAGTCAGAATGAAGAGAACTTCTATGCACCAGTATTTTTATATTAAATTTCCACGTAAGCGAACTTTGTATTGGTTTCACACTATTCTCAACCCATGACGAATAATTACTCCATAATGTATAACAAATTATGCATGCTTGCGCTTTAAATATGATTAAACGCCTTATATATTACCCGTCTAAAACAGGCGAGTATACATAGTTAATTAAAATATGGGATAATATACTGGATAAAGTCTGATACAACACGGTTAGGAAATGTGAACGTCATAAAAAGCTTTAATGTCAAAGCCTCTTATAGTAACTCAAAATATAATTATACATCAGATAATTATTTTTATATTCATTTTATATTAAACTATAACTGGTGTATAGTATAGTTGTATACTGTACCTCCATGTTATATACACCGAAAAGCCATTACATTATGACCGCCGTCCTTCTGTAACAATGAGCTCTCCCAGAAACAAAACCACGGCGCGTACGCGGCTGAAGTTGGAGTATATAAAGGGACCATGCATTGTCTTTCTAAACATAGAGTGATTAGCGACATAATGGGAAAAGCAGCTGATTTATCAGACTTCGATAAAGATTAAATCGTTATGGCTCGGCACCTGGGAACGTCGATTTCAGAAACGTCGCGTTTGATGGGCTGTTCACGTGCAGTCGTTGTGAGATCGTATCGAAAGTGGTGTAGGGATGGTGAAACGAAAAGTCGTCGGCCAGCGGTGTGCCGCCCGCCGCGCATTGATTCCAGAAGATAGCGGAGACTGTTACGCATTATTCGCTGTGACTGAAGAGCTACAACAGCCAAAATTTCCAGCAGCTACAACAGTGGTGACCCAGACAGTGTTTCTCAACACAGAGTGCAGCGTGGTCTGCTGCGTATGGGCCTTCGAAGCCGGCGGCCAAGGACGTCCCTGCTCTCACGGCATGTCATCGCCAGCAGCGCCTGCAATGGGCCAAGAAACATCGGAAATGGACCATAGAAGAATGGAAGAAAGTTGCATGGTCCGACGAATCACGTTTTCGGGTCCATCACATCGACGGGCACGTGCGAATACGCCGATTTCCAACGGGAATTCTGTCTCCCGGATGCACAGTTGGACGGAGACAATCTGGTGGTGGAGGTATTATGGTGTGGGCGATGTTTTCATGGAGCCCATTAGGACCATTAATCTGCATAGAACAATACCTGACGTCTGTGCGCTACATGAACATTGTTGCTGATCAGGTGCACCGATTCATGACAGCAATGTTTCTGGCGGGTGACAGCGTTTACCAACAGGATAATGCATTATGTCATACGGGTCGAATCGTTAGGGAGTGGTTCGAGGAACATTTTAGTGACTTTCAAGTCATGTCTTGGCCTCCAAATTCACCTGACATTAATCCAATAGAACATTTTTGGTTCCACCTGGAAAACAGAATTCGTGCTGCCACGCTACAACCTCGCAATGTGCGGGAATTGCAGGACCAGTTGGTGAAAGCTTGGTACCTGATACCTCAGACAACCTGTCAGCACCTTGTCGAGTCAATGCCACACCCGGTGTTGGTGAATTTGTGGGTGAAAGGTGGTCCTCCATCATAATTAACAGGTGATCATAATGTAATGGCTCTTCGGTATATATATATATATATATATATATATATATATATATATATATATGTATATATGTAATGATAACGCCCCATCATTATTAACTGTTTCGCCCCACCTTATTTTCTTAACGCGTATTCTAAATTATTCCTCTTTCAATAAAGGACAGTCCCTTTTTGCAAATTGCGACCATCAAATAAATGAATTAACCAACTAATTTCTGCCTTAGTGCACACGCGTTAACGATATTTTTAAAACACGAATCAGCACCACGTGATGTTTTCGCCACGGTGCGCTTTTCGGAACATCAAGCGACCCTTATGTAATCAAGTCAGATGCCCAATTCTAGCCAATAAAAAGATTTCCCCGCGGTCAGTACCCCTACACTTTATAACCTTCTGTTAAAGATTTCGGCATACACTTTACTGTCTGTCGATGTCTTGACCTGGTGTCGTCCTACCTCTGTTTCCTCCCTTCTCTTATTCACCTTGTCCTGTCTTCGCGCTGCTCCGCTGCTGTCCAATACGAGGATGTAAAGTCTACTTTCTGAATGCGTCCCGGCAGAGACCGGTGGCGATACTATTGTGTGTGTCCGGCCTAAAATATACCTGTGCTTAGCTGAATGTCTGCTGAATTATATCGTCGAGTTTTTGAATAAATCAGTTGCATGGATACTGTGGGTGCATCGCGTCCCTGTTCTCTGCGTCCCTTCAATGCCTTTCCTCTGTGGTTTTACCTCCCCGATGTGTCAACGACTCTTGTGAAATGGTCTTCATCTCGTACCTCAGTGTTACGTCTACAACATTTTGTGTTTCATCTCCTCTACATAGTTTAGTGTACAGGTTAAAGTTTATGGCGCGCGTCAGCCGATATCATTATACATACATACACACACACACACACACACACATATATATATATATATATATATATATATATATATATATATATATATATATATATATTTATATTATATATATATATATATATATATATATACCTGGGATATAGTTGTATTAATTTTATATTAAACTATAACAGGGGTGTAATGTAGTAGGCCTCCTTGTGGTGCACCCTGGGTAATCCTAATTCTACTACAACTTGCGGAGCGGAAACTTCATCGAGAACTGTTCTTGTCTTTTGTTATGGTTCTGTTTGTTTGTTGATTGTTTAATGTTTCTATTTTTCTGTCATTGGTTTGTTGTTTCTTCTTGTGTGTTTGCGCTGAATGTTACCGCTCTGGCGAATAATGTATATCAAGTGCTACTGCTAGAAAAAAAATATCAAACTATAATTCAGCATCCGATTAAAAGTAATACTTCACAACAACATGGTTGGAAATTTTAGTATGCAATAAGTGGACCTGCACTTTATCAGTGTAAAGTTCTCTAGGAATGGTCAGTGTTTTTAATTTGATGACTTCCTGAATATGATTTATTTGATTAGAAAATTGAATGACTTAAAAAAAATTGTCGGTTAAATAATAATATCTAGTTGAAATAAAAGTTATTTCTAAATGACAAATATAGCGGTATTCGTCAAGAAAAATATAATTTATCGTAAATTTTTATACTGAGAATTTACATGCATTAACACTAATTTCTTTTATTGGAAGAAAATAGATGAACACTTTGCAAGACTTATAACCATTAAAATACTAAAACTAAAATTATACAAGGCGAATTCCGCCAAATGTGATGGCAGGTTAATGGATTTTCTCCAAGATGGCGTGAAAAGGAACAGTCTCTACGAAAATGGGTTACTTTTGAAAGGATGATTATAATATAGCAGCCATGCTTAGCCCCGCTTATATCCTTTGTAATACTATTTGTTAATATTTGTGTGTTTGTTAATATATGTATGTTTTGTTAAATTACGAGTTCTATTTTCTTGAATATACCTTTCTTAACAAAGTTCAGCTTGGATAACGATACTTCGAATATTCTACGAGCGACCATTAGCTTTTAAAACACAAGCCTCGACGGCAAATTCCGCTGATACGGATAGAAGTTTTAGTACTTAAACACTTTTATTTCTTACCAATGTTTGTCGAAAGATAGAAACAAACAAACAAACAAACAAAAACTGATTGACTAAATAGAATATTTTTTTTAAATATCCGTTGTTAATTAGCATTTAAAAACTATTTTCAAATTTCAAAAGTCGACAAAGCTTCTTCATCACGAGGATAATTTTTCCTTCCATAGCGCATCTTTCCTTAGCCAGGTCCACAGTAGATCAGAGTTTTGTTAGTTTCTAGATATGACTTTTTATGCTCAGTATTTTTTCTTATTATTTTGTGGTATTTTTCTTTAAAGTATTCTATTATTCTAATCATCAAAAGAAGAGTGAAATTTAATTGAATGGTGCATAATTATTACAGTGCAAACAATGAATATTTAAATGCTAACATTTATTGGAAAGTTTTGTTAAGTCATCACAATTGGTGAATGCTAAGTACTATCCTATCTAGCTTTATAATTCGTAATTGGTAAAGCTAGATAGCTAGCGCAGCGTACGCACCTTGAAGTGACCTTGAGGAGATTTGAGCACGTGACCAGAGGGCGGAGGCGAACAACTCCAGAAGAGGATTAAAAAGGGCCGTTGCTTGTCGCTTGAGAGACATATACTTCTGGAAATGTTTTGCTGTTCTATAAATTGTAGTTTTTAGAAAGTGTACCGTATTTATGAGTACCTCCTGGTTGTCTAAAAGTCATAGCGAAGGCAACAGTTTGTTGTTGTTGTTGTTGTTTTTGTTGTTATTGTTGCTGATGCATCCTGGCAGGAAGTGTTTCAGACCAGGTTCATATAAGCTTTGGGGGCTGGGGAGTGAGGCTCCCGTTTACAATAACACTACAATGGTCGGAGTCCGTCTTAGAAAGGTGATACCTCAGTTTTGACCCAGCATCTCCATGGGCGACATCTGGGGGATCATACCCCCCTCTGACATCACAGAGGGATTTTCCGGTCTACTGGTTTAACGTGCCCATATCCGGCCTAGACTCGGAGGTATTGACTGACGCTTGTCGGGATTCGAACTGAGCACCCTAGTTCCGAAAGCCGACAAGCTACCTCTAGGCTACCTCGGTCTCCATTTGAAAGTTTAGATCCTTATAGCGATAAGTAACGTGAAACGTTAAGTTGTTTAGGTTTATCCATTAAAGCACATAAGCTATAGACGATATTGAGTTTTTTTGTTACATATTTTAAATTCATTAAATACTTTCAATTTCATAATGGACCTTATTGTATATTGTGACTACTCATTGAGGATGCAGTTCAAACACGGTGTATGAGGAGTCAATAGAAAAGGGGATACAAACTTACTTTTCAATTTGAATTTTCAGTGAACTATCTTGATTAAAATTCGAAAGGCAAATTATTTGAACAGAATAGCTTGGCTTAGCCCCTTCGAATCGAATTATAATGCGATCAATTTTAGGGCACTGTAACGTGTTATCCCTAACATGGCTATTATAATTCAGCGGATTTACTTTGTTAAGGTGTAAGTAGTGGATCAATTACTTGTAATCGTAGATCGAAAGATAATAAATTCCCTCCACTGTCAGCTTATAATAGAATGGAAAATTTCGTTGCATATAATCTTATGGAATGATTAATAAATTTGAACAGTAATACTTTATGGCAGTTTCAAACTGGGAATTAGAGATCAAAGCCACTTGTTAAATTTGACTAGCAGAATGCTAAATCTGTAATTTAGTTTGTAAACCAGTGGAATATGTGTTTATTAAATATAATTGTTAATCCGTGCAAAGTATGTATATCAATCTGTACAAAAGAAATAACTGACGTTTGTAAAGTGTAGCTGTAATAGGATAGTTTAAAGGCATAAAAAGCATGTTTACACAGTAGGCAATTTTTTTATCTATTTTTGCATGTTGTTTATAACAAATCATTGTACATACGAGGGTGGGAGAAATATTATCCACAGTGCCCTTGGATTCTTTTCTATTCGTGAACTATTACTTGCTTGGGCATTGGTAGCCATGGATTTTTTTACCATTTCAATTGAAAGAGTTCCACCTGGTTTGCGGACGCCTTTTTCTGTTTCCGCGACGTTAACCATGTCCTCTCCTATTTTTATTTATACAGGACAAAATGCATCGCTCAGGGATTCGTTTTTAGTAGGCGGAAGGTATAGAAGGACTAAATCTATTGAAGGCTCTCAGCACAGTGTGCAAACAATATCTTGTGCAATAGATTTTCCATAAGTGGATTGAAATGTTCAAAAGTGCTCTCAAAATTGTATTTCCTGAATAAGGAGCCTATCATCGCTGAGAATATCTTTGAACGTGTACATAAGAGGATTTTATTTCAGATTAGTGACGATACAGAGGCAAATAGTAAACAGAGTTCATTTCACCATGAGGCTTCTTGACAAGAAATAGCCTACAGTTTAACGAAAATGCCGTGGACTGCTGTCGAAAAGTGCCATGTACTACAATATTTGCACTTACGGTAGATCTTACGGTTGTTCTTACGGCAAATCTCCACAGAAATAGGTCTAAAGTATTACTACATTTGACTATCGCCTGGTTGGACAAATTTAAGGTTTTTAAAGTGTTGATTGCCCATAGTATAGTCTACCTCTCGCTAGAAGAGACCTGGCACCGGTTGAGTGACCTGTTTCTCGGAGATCTTCTGTTCAGAGGAAGGCTATATGTGCCATGGTGTATGCGTGATTCGTCGTTCATAGGGAAACTTTTTTCTAAGCGTACAAAGAAATTTAAACATCAGTGGAGCAAGTACGTTGAAAAGGAAGGGAACTCTATGATAAAATGCAAGTATGATTTGTTATTTCAATAAATTTTATGACTGCAAATGACGAATAATATTCGACTTGCCATTGAAAAATATTTTTTGTACTACAACTCTTTTTTTATAAAATATTACATACATTAAGAATTGGTACTAGCTCGCACTGACCTTACTTGTCTTATAAACAAGTTTTATGTGACAGCAAAGAAAATATGCGGCGAATTGAATAGGGTATGTAGGAGACTTTATCATCTTGACATTTTTTACGACAATGCAGGATGATAAAATTCCTACACAATGCAGTATAATAAAGTCTCATTCAATATCCAACGCCAAATTTTGTCGGTTTTCATACTTTAAAGGTTACCAGAAACTTAGTTTTCTGGAGAAGTGTAAACACTATATTAAGTCAAATTAATAGACGTCGAATAACACCGGCAGGGGTATAGACTTTCATGATCACCATATCATAGCTTTCTAGTGAGTCCAGTGCAAAACTCGGGTAAAGTTGTTGAACGTGGCTCAAATGACGCAGTTGTTCAAGCAATTCCTATTGGTTCTGTAGGATCAGAATTGGTGCCACAGTGGTCATCGATGGTGCATCCCGCATTCAGAACTGTACTTTACTGCTCTTTTTCGCTTTTTCATTTGAAGTAACTTATCTGCATATTGCCTGTTGTCGTATTTGAAACTTCTTCTATTAAAATCCGGTAAATAAAATTTGTGTTTTAAAAACTTGACTGTAACAGTATTTAAATATGATAATTATTATAATGACAACTATGTCATTTGCATATTTTACCCTCATCCTTTTGTTAAGGAAAAAAACAAGGCTCTCTCGGGATTCATTATACAAACAGAAGTGCTAATTATAAAATTACGAAAAATCAAAACGCTTTCAATAAATCCTGACAAGTTACTTGAATTTATAAAGTATCTTTCTTTTAGGCTTACATAATATATATATATATATATATATATATATATATATATATATATATATATATATATGTGTGTGTGTGTGTGTGTGTGTGTGTGTGTGATAATATTATTAATAACCTTTAATCGCCCTTTCTGAACTTTCTTTCTCATCTGGTATTTCTTTCTTTCTCATCTGTTTTCTCACCTGGTCTTCTTTCTCTTCTGGAACTTTCTTTCTCATCTTCCGACGCCTTTGCGAGATGCTTAGCTTTTGCCAATACTAACACTCTCCGCCAATTCCTGGCAACCTTTCTTTGACCTTATTCTAGATTCGCGCGATACGCAGACGGCGAGTTGTTTCGATCCATATAACGTGCCATATCTCTGTTCACGTAAATTAGAATATTTTCTTCATGCATCCAATTTTCCTTATTTCGGCCTCGATGTATGCTCCTATTTCATGAGATGATCATTCGGAACATCTCATATATATATATATATATATATATATATATATATTTATATATATATAAAGTAGAGTAAGCTTGCATTATATCAAACTCTATTTAAATATTTAAATGCGTCCATTAAATTCATGTTATACTTAAAATCTTTATTAAATATTCTACGATCTCAGAAAACTATCCAGATTCTGTATGTAATCGGGAAAAGCAATCTCCCTGATGTTACTGTCTCATAACAGTAGATATTGATTTCATTCACTTTACGTCTATAAATTTCCTATGTTTCAACTAAGACTTCAATTTATGATCCTTCCTTCCACTTGAACACAAGGAAATATTTTAATCTATTTCAACCACTAATGATATTTTATAACGAGAAAATATCAGGATTTGGATTTGACTGTATATAATGGTTAACTAACAGACAATTTTTGGATATCTATGCGGCCCAATAGAAATATATTAAAATATATTTAAGCTTTGAAACTTTAAATTTCATGTCCTGGAATAATCAAATAAACTTTTTTTATTTCAAAGCTATCCTCCCTACATAGCATAATCTAAAATATGTTTTTCATGCATTCAAACCTCCCTTTTATTTCTTTAACAATGTTGACCTTTAAAAAAACACAAATAGCTGATCATCTTTCTCAAGTTCACAAGTGATTTTTTTTAAAAAAGGCATGGTTTTCTCTATTCTCAGCTTAAGATTTTAGGTTTGTTTAACCTTTAGCTTACGGGGGCCCATTTTTCTGATTCCCTTTTTAGAATGGGAAATATCATACCCCTTTGTAAGAACGGTCATTAAAGGGGTTATATATATATATATATATATATATATATATATATATATATATATATATATATATATATATATATATATATATATATATATATATATATATATATATATATATATATTCATTCTTGGACCCGTATTCTTGGGATACCTGCTATCCTACCCCGTAAGGAAAAGGTTAAGGTCTTAAGAAAACACGGAATGAACTTCAGGAATTTACTGATGTTTGCGAATTACTTTAAGTTTATATTCCGATAGATTTTATACATTTTCGTCATTGTTGAATAACACCGGTTTTATTTGCTCTCACTGCTCTGGGAGTCTAATATTGCCTTGTAGAAGCTGACAAAATTGGCTCTCTATAAGAAACATATTCTTTAACCTCAGAGGAGGGATGGTGCTTGTTACGACATTTTTGTGCTCATCATGGGATACGTTTTGTATGCCCCAGAAGAGGCGCAGTGGCCCAGTTCGCAAGGGCAGCGGGCTAGTGATCTGAAAGTAATTGGTTCGATGCTCGTCGCTGACAAATCTACTGCCGTGTACACTAATGGCGGCTGATGCACGTAAAATCTGTCGAGGCTGCATTGTCTTTCAAGTTCTCAAAATTACCTCTTGAGGTGCGGAGTAAAGTGTTCCGGTCTCGCCAGTTGGCTCAGAAAATATCGGGATCAAAATTACGGGATTAGTCCTTGGCCAAGTTCGACTCCTACCCTTGTGGTTTCAGTGAAAATAGAAGCCGCACCTTCATCGCTCATAGCCCTCGGGACTTAATCTGATGTTGCTGTCAAGTGGTATAAGCAACAACAAGCAACAACAATGCTCCAAGAAAACTTTGAAAAAGATATTTCACCAAAGTCTTCGAATATGTTTGTGACAGATTGTTGTCACAAAAGAAAAGAAAGACTTGGCAGAACGTAGAAAACTCTTCAAAAAGGAATAGAAATTTTCATAAACAGAATTGTTCTTCCAACAAAACCTTCCCTGAAATAGTTATGGCCTGATGAATTCGTCGCTTATCCTTCGACTTTAGGTATGGACATCTTGAAGCAGGGTGGAAAGCAAGAATAGATAGGCAGATATTGCCACCGTTCTTCAAACTCACTGCTTCTCTAATAATAAAAACTGGTTGATGTAGTTTAAACATATATATTTTGGATCTGTAGTATTTGAAGATAAGGAATTATTTATTTATTCAATCTGTAGTTTCTTACCAAGTAAATGCCGTCAAACAAAACATTTTGAACGAAAAATTTGCTTTTCTCTAACAGACTACAAAGCATCCTTTTAAACAGATATTTCAGATTTTCTTTCGTTGACGTAAGTGTTGAAAATAGCTTTCCAGTCAATGTTATCATTATTGCATCAATATACATTGAAATCCAAAAGAGAAATTCATGTTCCGGGCATGTTCAGATGGTTTAAGTGAATGTCGACATTGTTAACACTTATGAGGGTGTTTTGAAAATTCGAGGGGAGAGATGGGGAGGGCTATGACTAAAATCAAAATCAGATTAGAAATTTACTAAAATAAAAGTGTTTGATTAACTTAGTAATTCACCAGCTTTAAAACAAATATAAAATCTGTTGAGCATTCTGGAAAGAATATCATAGACACATAAAGAAAGTATCATTAGGAGGTCACTCAAGCAGAAATATGGCAGTTATCTTGCAAGTATTAGGTAATGCAAGAATAAATTTTAGCAATAATACATCTAAAAGATTTTTTGTTACAAATTGTATTGGAATTATACACTGTTAGTTCCTTATTTTTAATCTTACATGAATGATTTCCTGCCCAGAAAATTTATAATGAATAGAAAAGTTTTGGGTCCTACATTACCGTAAGATTGGGTTACTTTGTAACAGATTTTAATATATTTCCCTGTGGCCAGCCGATCAGTTTTAAAAGCAGCCCGAAACGAACAATTGTAAAACATTGGTACACACTTTCCTTAAGCAGTAATGCATTGTGCTAACCGGGATATTTAATTACCATTGAGAAAATAAAGTTAAAATGTGTCCCAAATTTACCCCGCCGAGTGGGGATACTTTGTGACATCTGTGTGTTCACCTATAAATCCAAGAGGAAAAACTTCTTGACACAAAGTTAGACAGCAAAACGCTTATCAAAAGCTTGATACACAATTATTTATATATATATATATATATATATATATATATATATATATATATATATATATATATATATATATATATATATATGATGTCCCGTACCTCACGCCGCGGAGGAGAGGCATAGCACTTATCGGAGGCGTAGCCGGCACGAGGGAGTGATGCAGTTGGGCGAAGTGTTGATCATACCGTAAAGCGCTGCACACAACTTGGAGAGAAACACACATGGAGCCATAGATGAAATACACAACTTCGAGGATTTGCTTTATTTATTTGAAAGCCTTGGCTGCAGCGGCCACATGACTAGGCCTGACGAGGCGCGGATTACCTTATAAAACAGAAGCGGACCGCATGTCCGACAGCAACCATAGTTAGACACCAAGAGAAGAAATCTTCTTTTCACGCACATCGTAAATAAGTGTTTTGCGATATTGACGCCAGACGGCCTAAAACTTCTTAATATTTTTATTGGGCGACTTTAGATTCGTGGAGTTCACGTGTCCACTTAAGTTTATCGGGGACTTTACTGCTAGATCTCGCGCTTGCTAGAACCGCGACCTCTTGACCTGAGTGTAGGATAAGTGGCCATAAAATTCTTGCAAAGTGTGGTTTTTGACGTTACAGAACCTATAAATTTAGAGTGATTCGAGGGCTCTTCAAGATTTTTGACACTATACTGACATTCGGAATCTCATAACTTCTAACACTCATCTCTCGGGATGTTATTGAGTTCAGCTACTTCACATGCCTGTATAATGATCTGCAGGGATAATATAATTTATCTTATTTTACTTTTAGGTTCCAATTTTGGAAAAAGGGGTAGTGCTTTATTTACAGGGTAATTTTAAATGCGCTTTATATAATGGTGGGTCGTTATTATCACATATATATATATATATATATATATATATATATATATATATATGTGTGTGGGGGGGGGGTCAGGATAACCGTGCGGTGATTTAAAACAAATACTATTATAACTACACTAACATTTGGTGAAAACTTATTATTTACAAAGGATATTTACAAAAAAAACATCGTTAATTAATAACATTATAGACTAATGAAGGAGCAGTCGTCTACTGCTAACAGACAAACGCGTCATAGCTCATCTCCGTCCAACGTCTGACTGGGGTTGCCAGATCTCCACTTCTTTAGTTGAGCTGAAGCGTCGCAAATAGTAGTGTCATCTAGTGGAATATGCAGAGTTTGCATAAAAATTTCTTCTATAAAGATTGTCACATTGAATTGAACAATCAGCTATACTTTTCTTTTCGTTTACGTCGCACTGCATTGAAAAATCATTTTTACTATTCGCTTCTTCGCATTCCGAGTCAGTAATCAAAACATCCGTATTAATGTTCTGAGCCAGTATTTCGATATTACATAATAGAGACAGAATTCTTTTTGTAAGTTCTGGTTTAGCTCCTTCGAATGAAATGTTTAAAATATTTGATATGGTAATAAGCTCTCCAAGCGAAAACACATCGTCAATCTTTTTTAATTTCTTTTGAAATTTATCACTTTCGATTTCAAAATCAAATTCTTCGAAATTCCTAAGTCTCTTTCGATTTCACCTATCGCCGTCATGATCAAAAATTTGCCTATGCAGAATTTTGATTTTATCTGATTTGAAATTTTTCAATGCAACGCTTATTTCTTTTATATCATTCAACATCATCTTGGAATATGAAAAATGTTCACTTACCTCTTACAGATGCTTGACTTTAATCCAAGTCCTTTAAATCGTAAATCGTCACTGGTAAAGCCGGTAATCCATAATATAATCGTTGATCCTAAATTAAGTCCTCGCGAATCAATTTTAAAGTTTCAAACAAAATTAAAATAGTGCCTGTATCTTTAATCTGGGATCTTTAGTTCTGTATCCCACTTCTTAGTGTGGGTCAGGATAACCGTGCGGTGATTTAAAACAAATACTATTATAACTACACTAACATTTAATGAAAACTTATTATTTACAAAAGATATTTACAAAAAAATGTCGTTAATTAATGCCATTATAGACTAATGAAGGAGCAGACGTCTACTGCTAACAGACAAACGCGTCATAGTTCGTCTCCGTCCAACGTCTGACTGGGGTTGCCAGATCTCGTCATCTTTAGTGAGCTGGAACGGCGCAGATAGTAATGAAATCTAGTGGAATATGCAGGTATCACAGACCGATGTAGGCTCAGGAACCCACACTTATATATATATATATATATATATATATATATATATATATATATATATATACATATCTGACATCAAAGAGTCCTCGGATGACCAGGACAGTCATCAATTCTTTGAGAAGATCAGGAAATTCGTCTTTTGGCATATTCTGCTCCTTCGGGAATTTTTTTTCCAGTTAGTCAATACTTCTTTCCCTCCAGTGGTATTATAGAGGACGGAAAAATGCAACATCGAACGGCTGGAGGAGGTGGGTCGACTTTTGTGGGTTACTTTATAACAGTGCCTATGTGTCACAAAGTAACCCTGTAACCTTCCGATATTTAGGTTATATTCTCATATCTTTCGGAAATATCCCAACAGAAAAGTTCTATTGGTCCACAATCTAACCAACATATTCAAAATTAAAAAAAAAAATAATTACCTGTGGTAGTTGCTTGCATAAGGTGTTAGCCTTTAGCACACAAAGTTTCCGAAGTTTGAGCTTGACAAAAGGTTTGAACAATACACTAGCCAGTGGAGACAAATGGCTCATAGAAGCTTCGGACCCTGGCCACTTGGTGTCTCTGTGTGTTGGCACAAAGTTACCCCTGCAGTCACAAAGTAACCCCCGTCTTACGGTAGTGTAAAGATAATTTCATGCAATTTTAAAAAAATGCGTCAGTGTCGAATAGAAATTTTCTAATGAGTAATTTACCTTGAGTTGTATTTTTAAACGAAAATATGTTATCAAAGGAAATTAATATAATTCCTAACACAATTATGCTCAATATATCGATTACAAGAAAATGTCATCAAATGCTATGCAAATAGAAGATATAATTTGCATTATATCTTCTATTAATGTAATCTATAATAGAACTATTACTATACTTTTCTTTTCGTTTACGTCGCACTGCATTGAAAAATCATTTTTACTATTCGCTTCTTCGCATTCCGAGTCAGTAATCAAAACATCCGTATTAATGTTTGGTACTGAGGACGGAATGAATATGCTCAGTATATTCATTCTGAGCATATCACAATTTATTTCGAAATGCATTGCCATGCATTTCGAAATAAATTTTGAAATAACTTTTTCAGATTTTTTAAATATCAGACTAGTATGTGAAGAGTAGCCTTCGAGGAAGGATTTGCGAAAACCCACTCAAAAATTATACCTTAAACCAATATTGATGAAATTTAGGAAAATACATCGTAAATATTGAAAGCAAAATGAAATTATTTATACTTTATGCGTGGGTTCCAAATTAAAACAATTCCATACCGTACGTATGTCGTTTTAAAATTAAATCACATTACTGAATAAAATGTTATAACGTAATATTTAGCACAAAGTAGCTACAAAATATACTTATTTTCTCTATTGTCTACTCCCTGGACATGTTTAATGTGTATGAACGCTCGGTATGAAAGTTAACTAGATCAGATCATTATAGTTTTTCTCCAGTTATACAAGAAAAAAAGATTATCTAAACCATAATGTTATATTTTAAGGGGAAAAGAGATTGAGACTCACTCCCTAGGGGAAAACATTGCATAGATTATAATAAGACACATTTTTAATACGATATGTTAGAATATATTCTTAGGTAAATAAATTTGAAATGAAACTTTTGGAAGCATTTTATGAAAATCTCGTATCATCCTAATAAAAAATGGTATTTGATGAAGTTAAAACACTACATTACATGCAAATAATCTGGAAGTTATTCACATAACAATGATATATATGTGCATATTTTTTTAATTTCAAATATCAGACAGAATGAAAAAAATTCAGAACGTCTGTTAAAGTATTCTCGTTTGATTATAACAATTTCCTTATGGCATATGGAGTTAATTTCATAAAATTCTAAGTATTTTGAATTATATTCATTCGGATTATGCATTAAGTTTCCAGACATAAACAGGGAATAAACAGTTCCTTTTCAATGTTTTAAAACGTATATACTTACCTTTTAATATAATTCAAGCGTATGCCTCTGAGTTTCGTTATGAAGCCTACAAATTAAATGCATCGAAAACACTGACGGTAAAGTAACCGCCATTCGTTTTTCTAACATTATAGTGACAATGATGATGGACAATATGAGTATATTAAATCGACAAAGATATTTTTTGAAAAAGTTTTATTAATTTGGCATATAGAGCGCAATGAAACAGTGAATATTTAATAACTGTCTGAAAGAAAATAATCTTTTGAAGCTAATTAAATTTCATAAATTTTATCAACCATATACTTTGCATATCGCATGACTGACATTACATGAGGAGTGAAAAGATTAGCAGAAATTAATGTAGTAAAATAAAGAAAATGTAGTGGGACACAGTTATTGCACTTGAGAAAGTTACATTTAGTATAAATGTCATCTGTTTTCAGAAGCTTTAATATAAGGAAGAAGCTACTATAATATGATGTAAAAAGAAGTATATTAAGAAATTTTTTAATGAATATTATTAAATAATGCTCACACACACACACTCATATATATATATATATATATATATATATATATATATATATACAGGTAGTTATCAAAATAATGGAAACGTATAGGAATAACTTGAAATTCTTTATTAATAAAGCATAGGACCATCTATGACATTTAATACCACCTGATTTCACTAAGGAATTGAATTTTGCAATTCATGAATAGTGGTCAAGGGAACATTATACCATTCTTTATGAGTAAATAGTCAATATTCCTGTAGAGATGCTGTTGGTGGATATTGATTCCTGACTTTATTCTCTAAAACAGACCACAGCAGTTCGATGATATTGAGGTTTTGGGACTGTGCGGGCCAGATAAGATATTTCACTTGGTCTTATTGTTCCTCAAACCACTACCTGACACATCTAGCTGTATGGATCGGAGCGTTATCATCATGGAGAACGCCATCTCCTGCAGGAAACAGTTTTTGCACCATAGGATGGATCTGGTAGGCTAAAAGTTCGACATATTCCTTCCCAGTCAATCTCCCTTTAAAGTTTACAATAAATCCCTTTTGAAAATCATGAGATGGCCGCCGAAACCCTGAGACATTTCACTTCAAGTTTGACAGCCGTCATGAGACAACCATGATCATACCAGATCGCAATAAGATTAGATCCCTTTATAGATCCCTTTTGAAAACCATGAGATGGCCGCCGAAACTATGTGAAATTACCCTCCATGTTGGACAACTGGTATGAGACAAGCATGATCATACGCTTGTGTTGGTGTTCGTCAGGCATACGCACGTCTTGTTTCGGGGAACAAAGTGAACAATGATTTGGTCTAACCAAATGTCATATTTCAACGTATCACTCGACCAGGATTTATGATCGTAGCACCTCTGTAGAGAACGTATAGTATTCACATCTGTTACAAGTGGCTTGGGAATTACTACTCTGCCGTAAATGTTTTGTTTGTGAAATTTTCTCTTACCTGTAATGACTGATACTGGAGCCTGCAGATTCAGATGGAGCTCTATGGTCACTTTGGCTGCAGTTGTCTTCCTTTTTTGATGTCACAATCCGCTGCAACACCTGTCACTCTCTTTCACTTAGCTTTCCCTTTCGTCCACTATTCTGTTTCACAGAGGATGTCTTTCCATGCACTCTGTATGTCGTCATGACTTCCGATATCATAGCTCGGTAAACACCCAAAATTATGGGGATGTTGTAACAAATACTCCAATTTGACGCCCTTCAAGAATTTGCTCTCTCTACACGGTGTACAAGGTTTGACATCTTACGCTATACCCCAAAGGTCCTGATGCCCATAGTTTCATTACTGCTACCTGAGTAGAATAATGTATACACTATATTCTGTGAAAAATACTGGTATCTAGACTCATTTTTTAAGAAATACGAAGCACTTTCATAAACATCACTAATAATGATATGTGTTTCCATTATTTTCATAACCTACCGTGTATATATATATATATATATATATATATATATATATATATATATATATATATATATATATATATATATATATATATATATATATATATATGAATATATATATATATATATATATATATATATATATATATATATATATATATATATATATGAATATATATATATATATATATATATATATATATATATATATATATATATATATATATATATAGATATATATATTTATACATATACAGGGTGGTCATAAAAAACTGGCCACATAGGCCAACATATGCCACAACATATGGCACATAGGCCACATAGGCCAATATGTGGACCTCTAGCAGCCATTCCGTTCAAGCGATCGAGATGAGATTTCAGATATAGTTATTCAGAGGTATGAGCTCGGGATTTTGGGCGAACGGCCAACAAAAACACGATCGGGGCGCAAGGATGAAATGTTCATATGACAGAGGCAAGACACCAATCACTGATGATGACAACACAGATTGGAAAATTTTTTTAAAATTTGGATTACACATTTTACACATGGGTGCCATCATCGTTTTTTTGGTGTCCGTTCGCAGAGCTGTTTTTTGTGCTTGCATAACGCGTCCGTTTTTGCGAAACACGTACCGTTCCAACGCTATTTAGGGTTTTCGCATCCGCTGAGTAATTTGCGTTGGGAAAAAGTGGGCGTTGCCATTTGAAAATTTCGAGTTTCTATACCTATAGCCGTAACCGTGAGCTTCACCTTGTTGCCGTTCACAGAATCCCAAGTTCATACCTTTGAATAACTATATCTGAAATCACATCTCGATCGGTTAAACGGAACAGCCGCTAGATGTCCATATATCGGCAAAGATTTTTTTATGACCACCCTGTATATATATATATATATATATATATATATATATATATATATATATATATATATATATATATATATATATATATATATATATATATATATATATATATATACGTACATCCATCCATCCATCCATCCATACATACATACATACATACATACATACATGAATACATACAAATTCTCGATGGCGTTACACTGTTGCTGCTAGAGGGGAGATTAGTATAAAAAGGGATTGTTGGGTGATTGTAGATCCATATTAAGTGCTTTTCTTGCGAAGACATGGTAAAATTTAAAGAGCGAATTAATGGACTTTGAACGTGTAATGCTTGTAGGTTCAGGAAACATGGGAGGGAGTATGAACGAAACTACTGCACTCGTGAAGTGTTCAAGAGGAGCTGTTGTTCATGTTTACAAAGAATGGGCTACGAAACGAAAAAACGAGGTCTGAAAGTACATCTAATGAAATTGTATGCTCGAGATGAAGGGGGGACTTCCAAACTTGTCCAATCCAACAGTGTGTCAAATTACAGCTTATCTTAATCAGGGACCAAATATCATGTCATTTCAACGTACTGTTCGACTCACATTACGCCCAATAAGGTATGGAACCTATATTCATTTTCGAAAGCTTTTGCTGTTTGTATATATTAAGATGAAAGTCCTCAACCTTCCACGGGATCACAAATGCTGGACAGTAAGTGAATATAAATGGAAAATATGCTCCGAGGAATCACGTTTTCAACAACACCATGCAGATAGCAGGGTGCGATTATGAAGGAACAGAATTAAATCATGGACTCTAGTGCACAGCCTCAACATTTCAAGTTAATAGAAACAATGTAATGGATAGGGGTGTGTGTTTTTCTGTAATTTCGATTTTAAATCAGTTTGGAACTACGTTTGAATGCCAAAAGTTATTTAAACATTGTGCTGACCAGTTACATCCTTTTTTGTTCGTGGTTTACCTCACTGGAGAAGGATACTTAGAGCGGGACTTTATTCATACCATATAGCTTACATTGTCCGCAGTGTTTGAAGAGCTGGACGGAGACTTTACTTTGCTTAGTCGGCCTCTGTAATCACCAGATTGAAATCTGATTGAACATTTGTGGGAGGAGGTTAAAATGGAAATCAGGCAGCTGGATCCAGAACCATCAAATGTTAGAGCACTGGAAAGTGCAGTTCAATGGATATGATATTACATTTCTTGGCTTCAGAGCTTGGCGGAGACTTTACGTTGCTTAGTTGGCCTCTGGAATCACCAGATTGAAATCTAATTGAACATTTGTGGGAGGAGGTTGAAATGGAAATCAGGCAGCTGGATCCAGAACCATCAAATGTTAGAGCACTGGAAAGTGCAGTTCATCGGATATGATATTACATTTCCTGAAGTCACCTACCAACATCTTATTGAGTTCATACAAAAGAGGATAGCAGCAGTATTTAGAAAAAAAGGTGACCGAATGATGTGCTGAGCAGGTGGGCATTATAATTTGGCCACTCATTGAATACATGAAATGTAAAGATCTATACATAAGGTTTTGTAGAGAATTCATTCTTAGTAAGTGTCAACGAATGTTGCTTTATTTTTAATAATGTTATAAATATAACACAGTTCTTTGACTTTTTGCTTTACTATAGAAGATATTAACGTTTAGTACAGAAAATATAAAACTATAATACGTGTAAGTGGATTTTTTTCCCTCTGAAGGAGATCTTTTGAACCCAAAAAGTTAAATTTCTAAAAGAATTATATCTGTGTAAAGTACTAGGCAATTACTTTTTAAAATAATGGAAAAAAGCGGAAAGTTTAGGAAAGTCGCATTTCAAGCTTCTTTTCGGAAAAGTGAGTATACCCTAAATTATCTATTTTTGTATTCAGCAAATAAATGTGCTTTGGAAACGAATACTACATGAAAGACTATCCTCAATCCTCATATCCCTGCCCAATTTACGCATGGACATTTCCTTTATTCTTTTTACAGTCAATATGTCCTAGAGGAATGATCTCACGTCATTAATCTTCACGTCCTAATAACACGCACAGTCACATTAATGTGACGAAGAAATAATTTTGTCAGAGCGTTTGCAGGAGTACATTAATTGTTCATGTATGAACTGCTTTACAATGAGGCTCCCTAAGGGTGTAGATATAAAGACTATACCCTAAGTTTCATTTACGTGTCTTGCATAACCGCCGGTGTGACAAACATGTATGTGCAGCATTTCTATTGAAAATTTCACGAAGTCCTTTTCATTTGAGATTCAGGGGAATACGCAAAGAAATACTACACAAAGAAAATACTACACATAGAGTCATCACCAACTAAGGTTAAAAAGAACATTCGTTTTTAGGTGGAAGTTGATGATAGTTTAATGAAAGAAGCAAAGGATATTATCAAGTGACTCCAATTGAAAAAAAAAATTTCGTCCCACTATCAAAATTTCGAATTTGTTCTAGGCGACATGCCAAGTTTCTTCTGCCCTTTAAAGGGAACTAACAATGTTTTAAATAGGTATCGTTCTTTCATCAGTTAAACTTTTATATTTATTTGATTTAAGAAACAAAAACAAAAAAAGAAAATATAAAAAGAGCAGGTCCCTGTGATGAATGTAAAGCCCTTTACTCACTTTAACAGTAACTAAGTTTTACCGAAAGTTAAGAAAAAGTAGTGATCTATATATGAAGACAGACTAGAACTCTCATGAAAAGTTAACAAAGGGAACAAATAAATACTAGATTTTCGTTTCGTGCAATCCGTTTTATTTCTTCATACCGACTTTCGTAAAAGGAAGTTTTGTTACTCCGATAGAATTTGAAATACAGTTTTTTTTAAAAATATATATTTTTAAGGCTAAACGCAGAGTTTTAACCTCGTGCCGACTATTTTCATAAACATCAAAGGGAATCATAACTGATAAAATGCAGTGGATAAGAAATTCATGTTCTCAAACTATTAATAAATAAACAAGTCTCAATGAATTTCTTTCAATTCTTCTATAAATTTAATCGTTAAAACGATTAAATTTATTATGTTTGGGTTAAAAAATGCCAGGTTGCTTTAATTTTTTGAAATTTTGATATTTTGAATGAATAAAAGATACCCATAGAATTTGAATGAAGATTTTGAAGTAACTTGAATTAAATGTTTTTTGGGGTTCGATCATAAATATCATAATATTATAAATTAAAAAATTATCCCACACTCTAAAACTACCAAAATTTTCTAAAATTAAAAATTAAAAAATAATTGAAGATAATAATAATTACTTCCTCATCCAAATTTTCGTTATAATAAACCTTATATACATGAAATCATTGCAACTAGTTTGCTAGCGTAATAAAAAATTAGAAAATTCCAATAATTAGAAAATTGCAACTAATACTCATAAAATTAAAAAAAAGAATTAAGATTTTAAAATGACTTAAATATTTTTTTAAAATTGCTCCAACAATATCATATTGCTATAATTCTGAAAACTTGCATAAACTCTAACCTACTAAATTTTTCTCCACAAGGAAAAAATAAAAAAAATTTGATAATAATAGTAATAGTTACTTCCTCTCATATAACATCTATTTTTATTATAATCATCCTAATTTCCAAAAACCTTTTGGAACTACTTTACTAAAATAAAGAAAAGAATCAGAAATTGATTATAATTTACAATTTGCACTCATCAAATAAAAAAAAAATATTTCTTACCATGAAAATAGTCTGTGTCTTTCTTCAACATTTGTAATATATATTTGCTAACTTAAACGCAAATTTTTTTCTCCCAATGTCTGGCATAGAGAAAATAATTATGTTTAAGGCTGCTGTGTACTAACCCTATTGCATTCGCTCACCTCAATGTTTTCATATACAGAAAATTTGTCCAAAGATTGCCGACTTGTATTAAGAGATTTAAAAATAAAATGTGTAATAGAGAAGGAAATTTTACAACTTGGGGCATTTTTTTTTCGTTTAAAAAAAATATAAATAATGTTTTAAAATTTAAATTATTCGGGGAAAAATTCTGGTATAGTGTGTTTTAAACGCTCATCAATTCCTTTGGTGGACGAAATTTATAAAATGAATCCTGTTGCAGAAAAGTTCGGGCTATCTGAAAATACCATTTTTATTTGAATTCAGCATTTATGTAGCTGTAAATAGTAGACACATTTTCTCCATAGGTTAACACTGAAGTGAGCGAATCCATTATGGTTAGTACACAGGAGCCTTAATCATAATATTTAAACTCATCGGCATGTTAAATTAAAATGCGTCTTTACTTTGTTTCAGAAAAACATGGAAATGTAATTGTAATAAAAGTGTATTTACATAAGGCTATCTAGGAATATTAATATAGGGTAATTTACTCGAAAGATGCCCCGAATATTCTGTAAATACTAGCCGCTGTGCGACAAGCATGGTCGCTTTTAATTTTATATTTTCTTTTGCAAAACAACTCAACTGAAAGTAACATATGTAAGGAATGTTACCATTACCTGTCATCGTAAATACACGTTGTTAAGGGGTTTTCTCTATAAGGCTGATTCTAATTAACTATAATTCTCTATAAGGCTGATTCGTGATTAAAAAATGTGAATTTCCATTACTTCAGAGCAGAGTTAAAGGTAAGACTGAGAAACCCAATGTAGAGAAATAATATGTCATGAGATGGCGCTGTAAGCCCATCGGTTTGATTTTATTCCCAAATGTTTAGAATTCGCTTGTTCTTGTCTTAATATAGAGTGTTGAATCAGTTGTTAGAATGTAGATTTCTTTGAAAGGGATTAAGATCCCATAATATGTCTATTCTTTCGAATTTAGTCAATGTAGAGGCTTTCCAGCCTATTATTATCTTCTTGTAAATATGTAAATATATTAAATTCATTAAAAAATATGTAAAGATGATTTAAACTTTGCACCACTTTCGTTTTGAAGATTTCTCACTCCTTTGTTTAGTTTCTAGTAGAATATAGTAGTTAAATTTCTTCATGGTGCATCGGTCTCGGGAACCTAATAGTTTAGTATAGAGTAAAAATATTTAGTAATCGTTGTGTGTTCGTGAATATTTCAAGCAATTGGATAGCATTTTATGCGAAAACTGCCAAAGGTAAAGTTTTTGATACTTTATTTATTATGGATGTCAAGGCGTTAAACAAAAGAAGAGCTACTTTACGTTCTTCCATCACGAATATCGTTAAAAATGTTGATAAATTGATTGAAGACCAGGATAAATCAGGATTGGATGATTGTTTTGAACTTTTAAGTTCGAAAGAGATAGAAATTCGGGATTTAGATGAAAAAATCCAAAGTTTGATTAAAAATGAGGATGGTAAATTAGAATTAGATATTGTAACTTCCATGGAATATAGTGATACAATAATAATAACGAAATCAAAAATCAAACGTTATTTCAAGAACGTCGAATCTCAAAAATTGAACTTAAATATTTCTAGCGACTCGCATTCAGAAATCGGAAGTAAAAAAGAAAAAGAATCTGAAAGTAATGTTAAATTACCCAAAATGTCGATACAAAAGTTTTATGGCGATTGTAATGAATGGAGCAACTTTTGGAATTCATTTAAAATTACAATTCATGAAAATACAACGCTTTCAAAAGTAGAGAAGTTCAACTATTTAAAATCGTATTTAGGTGGAAATGCAGCAAGTTCTATTGATGGATTTTCGATTTCAGAATCCAATTATGATTCGGCTGTAGAGATTCTTACCAATAGATTTGGTCAAAGCCAGTTGATAATCAATATGCATATGTCAAATCTCTTGAATTTAAACCCTGTACAAAACTCGAATGATGTAACAAAATTAAGAAAATTGTATGACACAATAAATGTTCAAATTAGAAGTCTTTCCTCTCTCGATGTAAAACAAGAATCCTATTCTAACATGTTAATTCCGGTTTTGTTGAAAACCATTCCCAACGATATTGCTTTGGAGTTCCATCGTACTAATATAGATAGTCGAACTTTTAATTTAGACAATTTTCTCAAATTTTTACGGACTGAGATAGAATCCCGGGAAAAAATCTCCTGTTTGTCGCTTTCTCACAAATCAAAACAACTTCTGGAACCCAAGAACACATATAACAAATTTGACTCAAAGTATACGTGGAATTCTAATGTTAAAAGAAAAGACTTTAACAAATATTCAAAACAAAAACCGTCGGTTACCACACATGAATTTATTGCGACAACATTACCAAACCGGAAGTGTATTTTTTGTTCTCAGGAACACTTATCGGAAAACTGCGGAGTGTTTACAGTAAATGAAAAAAGAGACATTTTAAAGCAGAGCAATAGATGTTTTTTGTGCACGTCTTTGAAACATAAAATTGCATTTTGCCCTTATCGACAAACAAAGGCTTGTAGGATCTGTGGGGGCAAACACTATGAAGGTATATGTTTTAAATCAAACACGGCAGTCAAAAATTCGGAAGCTGATAAATGTGAGGTTTCTTCAATTTCAAAAATTGAAACACAAGTTGAACCACGAAGTGAAAAAATTGTTTCCGCCGTTTCGCATGTTAACAATGTGATACTTCTGCAGACCTGCACGATAAAAATTAAAGCAGGAAAAGAAAAAATGTTTGCCAGGCTCCTTCTTGATACGGGTAGCATGAAAAGTTTCGTCACACGCGAATTAGCTAACAAATTAAATCTCGAAGTAACTAGGAAAGAAAAATTAACTGTTTACACCTTTGGGAACACCACACCTATTCAAAGAAATTATGACGTGGTTAAATTGAGTTTGGAACATAAAAGTTCTTCTGACTCTAGAATAGAAGTTGAATTATTAGTAACGGATCAAATTTCAGGCTCAAACGTTCCGACTCCTAGATTAGAAGAAATTAGACAAATTCGACAACTAAAGAATTTGATACTCGCAGATTCCCTCGATAGTGAAGAATCAATTGGCATTTTAATCGGAGCAGACTATTATTATGATATTGTCATGGGACACATTAAGCGTTTGAATAAAAATCTTGTCGCAGTAGAGACTATTTTCGGTTGGTGTTTACAAGGAAGGGAGAGTCAGAATGAAGTCTCTCTATCATTCAATGTTATTGTAGGGGAAGATCTAATTTCTAAACAAATAACAAAATTTTGGAGTCTAGAAAATTCAGGACTTATTAGTGAAAAAGAAAATTTAGATTCAACCGAAAATGAAGCACTTAAACATTTCGAATCCAATATAACATACGAAAGTTCTCGCTACAAAGTTAGATTACCTTGGAAACATGACACTTCAGATTTGAATGACAACTGGGAAATCGCAGAACAAAGGTTCGATCGACTTAGAAAACGGTTTAAAAGAAATCCAGATCTATTTTTTGAATATCAAAATGTAATACAAGATTACTTAAATCAAAATATCATAGAACGAGTAACAGATGTTCAAGGTGAAGAAAACGTTACATTTTACTTGCCACATAGGGAAGTTATACGCGAGAATCGAACCACGAGCAAATTACGTATTGTTTTTGATGCGTCATCGCATCCCCCAGGCTCGAATTCTTTAAATGACTGTCTTCATGTAGGACCCAATTTGTACCCTGAGATATTCGACATCCTATTAAGGTTTAGATATAATCCTATTGCATTCACTGCAGACATCAGACAGGCCTTTCTACAAATTCTCATAGATGAAAGAGACCGAGATGTAACTAGATTTCTATTCTCCGAAATTCCCTCTGATGAAACCATCCCCCCTAATATATATAGATTTACTCGAGTGTTATTTGGGATGAACTGTTCTCCGTTTCTGTTGGCAGCGACTATTAGATACCACCTGAAAAAATATAGAGAAGTCTATCCTACAACTGTGGACCTTTTAGATGACAATATTTACGTAGATGACGCAATCGGAAGTCAGCTGACAGTCAGAGAAACTTTGACTACGACTCTAGAATCGATCAAAATTTTCAAAGAAGCTAGTATGCATTTGCATAAGTTTCGTACTAACTCGAAAGAATTACATGAACTGTGGATAAAGGAAGGTATCGTTTCAGATGAAGATCCCGAAACTTTTGATAAAGAAAATCTCCCATTTAAAGTCCTAGGTATGGCGTGGGATAATTCTAACGATCTGTTGTATTTTGATGTTCGAAGTCTATTGTCATTTTTGTCTAAACCTATAGAAACAAAAAGATTTATCCTACAGGTGTTGGGTCGGATTTTCGACCCTCTAGGAATTTTAGGACCCTTCACTGTTAGAATAAAGTGTTTGATACAAAGGATCTGGTCATCGCGTATAGATTGGGATGAACCACTGCCAGAAGATTTAACCTCCCAATGGAGAAACTGGTGTGAGGAGATTCCTCAAATGGCCGAATTTTCTATCCCTCGTCATTACTTTTTCAAATTCTCGAACTTTGATGTCCAAAATATCGAATTACATTGTTTCTCAGACGCAAGCACGAAAGCCTATGGTACAGTTGCCTACTTACGTTTCACAACAAACAATAATGAAATTAAAACTGCCTTCGTTGCTTCTAAAAATAGGGTAGCTCCACTAAAAGCTCTCACTTTGCCTAGATTGGAGTTGATGGGAGCACTATTGTCAGCAAAGTTAAGTAACAATATTTTGAAATCGATAAAGTTAAATATACCTTGTTTTTTTTGGACAGACTCGACAATTGTTTATTTTTGGATCAGAAAACAACCGGCAACTTTCAAACCCTTCGTAAAGAATCGTGTCGAGGAAATTCAAAAATTGACCCCGCCTCAAAATTGGCATTACTGTCCAGGGGTGGACAATCCTGCAGATCTCGTATCTCGGGGAACGAAAATATCTAAATTAACGAATGAACCCATTTGGACCCAAGGTCCACGGTGGCTTCAGCTCTCTCCTGATCTTTGGCCAAAATTAGACCTTACAGACACAATTGACGAAACCAAACTTGAATATCGGAAAAGATCTACTGATGTACATCAGCTTGAATGTACTACCGTAAATATTGATGACCTCTTTGACTTATCAAAATATAGTAATTTAGAGAAACTGTTGAGGGTCACCGCTTGGATAAAACGCTTCGTTTCAAAATTGAGAAAATGTAGTAGTGTTGAGGGAACTCTAAAAACAGAAGAACTATTAGAAGCCGAAAATTTCTGGATTCGGTCTGAACAAAAAACGTTTTTTGCCGAAGAATATAAATCCTTAATAGAAGGTAAACCGATTGACAAGAACTCCCCTCTGTACAACTTTGTCCCATATATTGATGAAAAGGGAATCATGAGATTAGGAGGAAGATTAGAATTTTCTGACTTTACACTAGGTAATAAGCATCCAATAATTCTGCCTAAAAATTCTAGATTGACCTATTTAATTGTACGTAAACAACACGAGAAGACAATGCATGGAGGGACTGCTGCAACTTTGGCTAAAGTTAGATCTCGCTTCTGGGTCCCGAAAGGACGTCAGTTAGTCAAAAAGACTATAAAAAGTTGTTTAATTTGCCAAAAATATTCAGCCAAACCTGCAGACCAGATGACAGCGCCCTTACCTAAAGACAGAATCCTTGAATCACCCCCATTTGCTGTTTGTGGAGTTGATTTTGCTGGGCCGGTTTACGTAAAGAATTCAAAGGATACTCAAAAATCATACATCACATTATTCACATGTGCTGTAACCCGAGCTATACACCTGGAACTAGTTTCAAACATGTCGACAGAATCATTTTTACTTGCATTTCGCAGATTTTTGAGTAGAAGGGGAAACTGTAAAATCATTTATTCTGATAACGCAAAAACCTTCAAGAAGGCTAAAAAAGAAGTTGAGAACTTTTCTAGAATTTTAGAAGATGATGTGTTTAAAAATTTCATTGCCAAAGAGAGAACTCAGTGGAAGTTTATCATCGAGCGAGCCGCATGGTGGGGAGGGTTTTATGAAAGACTCGTAAGATCCGTCAAAAACTGTTTGAGAAAAGTTATAGGAAAAGCGTTGTTGACCTTCGAAGAAATGTCTACTCTACTCGTCGAGGTAGAAACTGTTCTTAATTCACGACCTTTGAGCTACGTTTATAATGAAAATGATGAGCCACAACCCTTGACTCCAATGTGTTTCCTGAACTTTGGACGAACTGATCCTACGTACCCTTTGACTTTCGCTGAAATCATCGGTATCGAAACAACAAGAAAGACTCTCTTAAAAAGAAAACGCTATCAAGAATTGCTGTTAAAACAGTTGTGGAGTAAATGGAAACAGCAATATTTGTTAGACCTTAGAACCGCCCATTCTTTAAAAAATCCTGACTTTCAACCCGAACTAAAATTAGGAGATGTTGTGCTGATTCAAGGAGATAGCAAAAACAAACTGTTATGGAAACTAGGTAAAATCATTAAAGCCGTTCCTGGACGTGACGGTAAAGTTCGATCTTATGAATTAAAAACTGGAAATGGGACTTTGAAACGAACTGCACAACACTTATATCCTCTTGAACTATATTGAACTCTAACGTTTATATATCCTTTTTTATTTTACTTAAATATTGAATTGAATAATTTGAAATGTTCTTTAGTTTATTATTCTTTTAAGTTTGAAGTTTCAAACTTCACTATTTGAATTGTTTAATAATAATTTTCTTTATATTTGCATTTATTTTAATAATAATTCCTATTACTTTTTAATTTGTTAAACGCTTTCCTATTTTATTTTAGATAGAACTTTATGCCTATTATATACTCTAGATATTGAAAAGTATTGTTGATATTGATGTGATTTAATTCAAGTATTAACCTATTGTTTATTCTCTCTTTTTTGCACTGTATTTTTGAAAAATCTGATTGATTAGAAATTTTGCTTTTTAGAAATGGGAATTTTTTGTTCATGATTGTATTGGAGTAGATGAACTCCTATCAGAGTTCAGGTGGGGAGTGTGTAGAGAAATAATATGTCATGAGATGGCGCTGTAAGCCCATCGGTTTGATTTTATTCCCAAATGTTTAGAATTCGCTTGTTCTTGTCTTAATATAGAGTGTTGAATCAGTTGTTAGAATGTAGATTTCTTTGAAAGGGATTAAGATCCCATAATATGTCTATTCTTTCGAATTTAGTCAATGTAGAGGCTTTCCAGCCTATTATTATCTTCTTGTAAATATGTAAATATATTAAATTCATTAAAAAATATGTAAAGATGATTTAAACTTTGCACCACTTTCGTTTTGAAGATTTCTCACTCCTTTGTTTAGTTTCTAGTAGAATATAGTAGTTAAATTTCTTCACCAATACCAATGATGTTATAAATCACATCCCTCTCTGTATGTGCTATTTTTCAAAATTAAGATATCTACACTTTGTCATTACATCAAATAAGAAATTGTTGGGGAAAATTTTTTTCGCCTAAAAAAATGGAGTAAAAATTCAGCAAGTACTAAAATATAGCATGGGTTACATCACTCTCTGTATGTACTATTGTTCCCCATTTAAATATCTACACTTAATCTTATCAAATAATAAACTGTTGGGAAAATTTCTTCACTTATAAAATGGAGTAAAAATTCAGGAAGTACTGCAAAAAGTGTAGAAAATTAACTAATACTGGCTGTCGGTTCCTACGCCGGCGACTGTTAAGCCTAACCTCGCGATCATTTATGCTCTCCTTTTCACGCCTCTCTCTTAATGAATTATTTCTTCGCTTTCTTTCTTGAGACTGTTCCCAATTTTCACTTGATCGTTCAGTTCGATTTCGAGCGTTCCTGATTTTAGTGTGTAAATCCATATTGACACGCGGTTGCAAATTGCGGACGGCCGCTAATGTTTACATCTGGTACTTGCAGCCGTTGCCATTCGAAGTGTAGAAATATCGTTGATTTTTGTGCGGCATGCCTACGCGTTTTATATATATATATAGATAAAACGCTCTAGGACGAAGCAATCTGAACTATCATAATCCCAATTTTCATTATAATAATCCTAATATCGAAAAACTTATCGGAACTAGTTTACTAACGTAAAAAAAGAATCAGAAATTTACTATAATTTCAAATTAACACCCATTAAATAAAAACAAAAACTCTCTATCCATGAAAAATGTGGTCCTCAGTAGATGACACATATCGTCACAGGATTCTCGAATGAGGCATGTTTCCATTTGTCGGGATATGTTAAGGGGAACAAGAGACCTTCAACCTCGAATTTTTTAATTTCCCCCTATGCATAGAATGAAAATAAATAATATTATTTTTTTATTACATTAAAGACCCTTAGAAATAAAAATACGGATTGTTTGGCAGGATAATAACTGTTTTTCATATTTTTTTTTCAAAAAGTCTAGTATTTTTCAAAATGTTCCATGCGCATTCTATATCATTTAAAAACTTAATTTTTTTAATATCGGTTTACCATATATATATAAACATATTTGTGCAGTAAATTTGCTTGTATGAATCTAAAGCCCATAAATATATAGATATTATATTAATCTGCCTGTTATTTTTTTATGTTTTTGCACGTGTTTACTTTATTTCATGGTCTATAAATTAGAAAAATATTTTTGGTCTGAAAGAATCTTGCACAGTTTTGGCATAAACACTTTAATTAACTATCCTAAGATAGTTGGAAAAAGTTGGATGAAAATTGATGAGCATGGGACATTTTGAAAAAGTCTAGCATTTTTGAAGAATTTTTTGAAAAACAGTTGTTATTTTTCCTCAAAATAGTCTTTTATTAATTGGCGTAGAAAAGGATATTAATTATTCTCATTTTGAATATGAAGTTAACTATTGAAAAAAACGAGGTTAGAGGTCCTTTATCCCCTTAACTCTCAAAATACCCGCACATGGGCCTCTGACATCCCCTTTGCCACTCACTAAACACCGCCCCATGATCAAAAAGTTCGTGTGTGGTGCGCGATGTCTCGGTTGCGCATCACAGGCTCCCTTTCCTTTGATACACCGTGAACACCTATGTTTACGAATAGTACGCGAATCAACTGGATGATCGAGAGTTAACGGAAGATTACTTCCAGCAAGATGGAACAACGTGTTACACATTATTACAAATCTTACTGTAACTACGATGTTAAGTTATCGTCTTTCAGAACTTCGGCAATAGGTTTCAGCGTTCACGTAACGCTCATTTCCTAAACATCGGAACTTCGTACACGTGCGTATCGTTCACTTTAACTTCCCTCATGTTCTTTATACTGTTCCTTTATTTTTATTAATGTTTTTATTAACTCGCTTTCTTGTTTGTTTGTGTGTTTGTGTGTTTGTCTAGTACAAATCTTGGAATTGATTTTTAATTCACTTCCCGACTAGCTAGATATTTGAAACTTTTAGAATAGCTCAGATCAAGATGACAATGCATTTTTTATACTTTAAGCCATCTTTAAGCAGAACTGAATTAACTTTCAGTTATTTTCAGTTAATTTTGTTATGCAGACTGGTGCAGCCATCTATCGACCGGAACGGGAACAAAAAGTTAAACGCAAGTTAACTTCCAATTAACTTAATTTTCTTTCAAGTTGATGGGATAATTCATTAAAAATTAAAAAAAAGTATTTATTAATACATAGAATTGTCAAGTTTATATGATTCAACAGGAAATTTAAAAACATGGTATATAAATATTCTTTTTATCTTTTAATTATGTTATTTTAAGCTAACCGGTCATTGTATTGTAGGACGTCATTAATGAGCGGATTAATTGGGATTGTTTCCCGTGTTTACGTCACTCTTTTACATTTGCATTTTTCCATTAAATAAAGTGTTTCCAGGAAGAAGACACCGTGCCTTATGTAAAATATCCTTGTTATTTCTACTGCGTGGCAGAATCAGTTGTATGCTATGTGCTTGCTATGTGTTTGCTGTAGCTAGTGCAGCCGTAGGTGCGGTTGCTGTTGTAGGATGTTAGCTTTTTTTATTTTATAATGATTTATCTAATTATTTTTACAATAAACCGTCGAATACTTTTTAAATTCAGTACTGTTTAACCAGGAAATTCAACGTAAATAAAGCACAAATAGCAGTAAGTTGCAATTTTGCATACGGCCGTTTCGAAGCTGCAAAGGATCGCGTCCACAGGACCACAAGAAGAATGGTCTAACTGCACTACCTGGGCCACGCCCTCAAGTGCAGGCTTTCAGAAAGTAAGCAGCAGGGAACCATGATAGGACAGAAAGTAGAAAAAGAAGAAAAGTGATTGGAGCGCTCAGGATCTTCGAGTTCAATGCCTTCAGCTGGAATCACCGAAGTGATCCAGCATCGGGCAAGACAGCAGGAAAGAAATAAGATACTGTAGAAATCTTCCCGGAAATGGGAGAGAAAATGGCTTAGCTCAAAGGAGCGCGTTCGACACACGCGCTTTTAAGTACCCGCGCGTTCGACACGCGCGTGTACTAAAGTGCATGTACACGTGTCTGGGAGCTTAGTTTTTGGCTTTCTGATCTGCCACTAAGTTCTTTGCACTGATGAAGAAGCTCCTTTGCAGCTTCGAAACGGCCGTATGCAAAATTGCACCTTACTGCTATATATGCTTTATTTACGTTGGATTTCCTGTTTATTCCTCGAGCACAAAGGTTTTGTCTTTTCTTTTCAGTCCTGTTTATTTATGGGTTTTCTCAACTGTGAAACATACCGCACTCTGCATTTCGGAAGTTATTTCGAAGATATTACACATCAATGAGGAGTATGGAGTAACTGAGCCCTTTGGCAACTGGCTAATATCAAATGAGTTATCGCCTCCACTGTCGCCGGATCTCATATCGCCAGGCTTCTTCCCTTGGGAAAAGTCTATCGGAACAAGTCTCGAACTATGGAAGATTTGAACGAAAACATCCCGCGTAACTGTGCTGAAATCCCCCCCCCCCCAGATGTCTTTGCCAATACGTTCAGGAACACTGAGCGCCGCGTCGAATTGTGTGTGGCAGAAAACGGAGATCACTTCCAGCACCGCATGTAATGCAATCGATTACACATACCTCAAGGTATGTAATGTATTTTTTTCTAGTTCAGATTGCTTCATCCCAGCGAAAGTTATTACAGATTATTCCGGGCTTCTTTCGAGGGAATTACCCTACGTGGGGAGAAAAATTAAGGTCAAAATAAATAATTTTGACCTAAAGAGATTTAAAGGTTTATAGGGTATATTTAACCTAATAACGCACATTTTAGTTCTTTAAATGGTTAAGTGCGTTTAGTAAGTACAGTTAAGTTCTAAATAGCACAAATCTCTTACCATTTCAAGGTGTTATCATCCAGTTCACTTGAATCTAATCATATCAATTTTAAGTATCATACAAAACTTCTGACATTCAGCATATGCAAAATTCTGGAAGTGTAGATTCTCTAAGGCTACTAGACATTGAAGTTTCAAACTCTCTAAAAATATCTGAGGGTTATAGGTACCATTAAACATATATAGGGCTTATTAATTACGAATACAGTTGGTAATCAAATCTACTTTTATGTATTATTACTCCTAACCCTTTTCTGTTTTTCTATTATGCCTTAGTCAGCAGCTATTCAGAACTATGTTTTTAAGTTTATAAGCAACTAGCTGAAAACCCGCACTTCGCTACGGAGTACATTCAAATTAAATACAATGGTCAATGTATGCAATTAATGCCAAAAAAATATATATATATAATAAATACGACGATCAATGTATACAATTGATGTAATATATATATATATATATATATATATATATATATATATATATATATATATATATATATATATATATTTATAAAAAAATCGTAAGGGATATTTTTAAAGACAAAATAATGTAGATGAAAATATTCAAATTAAATCTAATAGGACATACTAAAGAATATAGTACATTTAATATAGTACAGTTTGAGGAACTTATCTTTTACTGTATTTTAATATTTTTTTGGATAATATCGAATCGTCTGCTGCATTAGAAAGAATTTTTTTTTTGTCTATTTCGTTGTTATCACGTGACGATAAATTTATTTAAAGTACCAGAAAAAGAAATCATGTGATCAGCATTTAATAAATTAAATTCTAAAAATTAATCTTTAAAAATTCACCAAAAATCAGAAGATGGAGGTAAAGATTCGAAAAAGATTTCATTTTAATGGAATTTTTATGATATTTCTCGTGATATAAATTCTATAACCCTCTAATTATTATTGTAATTGCAAATTTTAAAAAAGTTACTAAAACAGCTTAAAAATTTAATTAAAAAAATCTACGAAAAATTTTTGAAAAATCTTTTTTAGTGCACCCCTACACTATAAGAAGAATCGCCATGCAAAATTTCAGACCTTTATGTCCAGCGGTTTGGTCTGTGCGTATTCTGTCAGAAAGTCAGTCAATTAAGGAGCTGTTTTATATACTCGTATATAGATTACCCCTAACCCTTTTCTGTTTTCTAGTACGCCTTAGTCAGCACCTATTCAGAACTATGTTTTTAAGTTTATAAGCAATTACACTTATCCCATTTCTTCATTTTATGTGTACCGCTAAAAATGAACCATGACTCATGGTAGTTCTAAAAATCATTTTCCTCCGTTAAAAACTATGCAACCGACCGAACATATTGCCCAACTTTCAAGCTTTTCGATATACAAACTTAATGTATTCTTAAAATATTTCCTTTAGTCGGTGATTGTCTGAATATTTACAATTTTTCTAATACATTGCACTGTTAAGTTAACATAGTGTTTACACATGCATTATAAATTTATAATGCAAACTTAATATATCGTTTTAAGAATGCATTATAAATGTATAGTGAATACAAGTTTAGTTCGATAAGAATAGATATTACGAGGAAGTTATTCACGGAACGAAAATAAATATTAGAATTCCGTTTAGACAACTCGTTTTCTATCTTACAGAATCCAGACCACTTGAATTATTAAACAAATCAATATTGTAGAATTAGAAATGGAAAGGAAATATGGATTTCATATATTCAAAGCACGAATTTCTCTCCATTTTAAGATAAATGCCTCCAATATATGCATGACCAGTCTGAGCTTATCAATTATTGCACAAATTATTCATATTCATAACGTGTAAAATTATTTAAATCTGTTGAAGCATAAATTATATATTTTTCAATACATTATGTAAAAATGACATAAAAAACATTAAAATGTCGAAGAAAGACAGCAAGCGGCGCTCACGCAATATTCCCATTAAACTGTGCGGTCTAGAAAAGCAAAGAGAAAATATTGAAATTCCGATTTTTAAAATATGGTTTTCATTATTCGCTGTGAGTTATGATACAGTAAAAAATACAGAGGATTCACCATACATATATTCTTAAATAAATTATCATCAGTTTTCAAGCACTTGGAGGAAATCAATTTTTTGTGATCTGTTTCGAATTCAATTTTTTAATTATTATAGCTTATAACACCATAAGGGAATATAATATTCAAAGTGTACATTGACATAGCTTTAAACAGAGCATATCATAAATTAAGAGGTACAGGGAAATATCTTTTAGCCCCAGAATTTATAGCTTCTAGAGTAATTAAATTCTCATTAGTCTGATGACTATCAATGCTCAGTTGTGTATTCAATTATGAATTATGCGTTGTACAATTTATAACGGGAAGTTGAATAAATATGAAACAATTTTTTTAAAAAGCATATTTCGAAATTTATAAATTGTTTTAAACTATTTTGAGTTTCCTCTATCTTCTCGGAGAATCATTTCTGTGGTTAAAAGACAATATTTGAGTTAGGGTAACTAAATTGCTGATACCATAAAATTATGTAACTATTCCAAGTCAAATTATTGACTCTTAAAGAATAAAATTTATTAATATTTAGAAATATATTAGTTGTAAATATCTTTCATTCTGACATAATAATAAACAAATTATAGAATGACATACATTTATGCAAATACACTGCATGTTTTTTCCTTGCAATATATATTTAAATAATGGGCAGTTTCATTTCACTTCAGGGCGTTTGCGGCTCTAAAACTAGCGAAACCAAAATTAAAACTTAATCAAGAACAGTATGCATCACATGAAGTTGGTTAAGTATTTTTGGATGTAATATTTGTTTGAAATGGGGTAATACAGTGTGACGGCATATTCCCAGAGTGCCTATTTAAAGAAGTCCAGCTCAGTTTTGAAGCAGCTCTTGTGATCGTCAGTTGGTTAGACATTGCTGTTTATTTTAGGTAATACAAATGTTATGGTAACGAAAGCTTTTATTTAGTACTAGTTATGACAAAACAATATGGATAAGGAAATGAAATCCTTATTAATTAAAAAATATCGAAATTTCGCAACAACAAAAAATTACAATACATAAAATTTCTCATTTATTCGCAAAAAGATATAAATTCAAAATTTTCGTAATTATTAAAAAAAATTACAATTTTACATACTTGTATAGGTACGTATCAAAATTCTTAGTTAAAACTAACATTGTAGTAGTCTCCACATTATTAATTAATTCTTTGCCTTCTGTCAATAATTACTATGTTGTACATACTAAAATATTTCAGCATCTACTCTGTTAGCGGGACTATAGAGGCTTTGTAAGGTAGAAGCATTTCGTTGCAATTAAAATCTGTATAACATCATCAGGAGACTCTTGGTTGACTACTGTAAGTAGCTGAAATACCCTTTGGCGCTCAAGAGACGTTCTAAAATCGACTATATTGTTCCAAAAAACTTGATGGTTGATTTTTACAGTTAGATTTTTAGGTTCGACTCCGGTACGGAAAACTGTCCGGGTGAAATTCGAAGCAAATCCGAAGGAGAGTGAGAATTCGCAGTTAAAGACCGCGGATGGTCTTATTTAAGCAATTATGTTAATAAATAGTTACTATTACTAACTAATTTCGCTTAAAAAGCCGGTTATCGCCGAGTTCTCGCCGAAAAGTAGTAAAAAGTTAATTTTTGCATTTATTCGCTCATATCGGCAAATTTAGCATTATTTGCATCTATTTCGTAAATATGAAAATTACTCATCCCTAAATTTGTTTATACAGAATGCCCCGAAAGTCAACGAAGCCGCAACTTGAAATTGCATCTTATAGTAGCGTTTAAAAGACATGTCCTAAACACTTTGACATTATGATTAAAACTGTTCCAAAAAGCCCTTCCCTGTCCAGAATTTTTTTCCATTTGGTCTGTTAATATATTCATTAATTTATCAGTGACTGAGACAATTTCTTAAAGGGATGGTGGACTTTCAAATTACAACAAAACTCGAACAAAAATTGAAATTTTTTGGCGTTGTACTAATAGTTTAAAAATATATAAATATTGGAATAAAATACATTTAAAATATGTAATGAAAAGTAAAATGAAAACATGGGGCTTTAGAAAAGTAAATATTAAAGGTAGGTTCACAAAATATCTTTTAAATGGCTTTTTATCAAAATGAGTAATTTCCAGATTTGCAATTCTTTGAAATGCTCCTTGAGTCACAATTTTTGACGACATTTTATAAAACTTATAATAAAGAATCCTCTTATACATTAAAATAAAATTATGTATCCATTTCAGGTTTCGACATCATTCAGATTATCAAAGCTTAACTTAAGTGTAGAAAAGTACAAAAATTTTACGAAAATTCAGAATACAAGCATAAAAATATCTTCTAAGTTTAACTATTCTACGAAAGCACAAAATAATACATAACTCTGTTCAAAATGTATATATAAGCAATATAAGTGCAAAATTAAGGGAGATGAGTTAAAAATTGGATCGCAAGGAGCATTTTAAAAAACATAATAAAAAATTTATTTTTTAAAATATAATTTTTTTTAATTTTTATAAAATTTTATAAGGTGTTTGATATATTTGTACTTTAATGAATATATATGCAAAATTTCACATCTCTGAGGTAAAAATTTCAAAAATTGCTTTGTAATGTCCTCCATCCCTGAAATTTGATATGTGCTGCTCCATAGTAGCCAAATTATTTGGTATTTTAAAGCATAGTGTGCTTTCCTTCCTTTTGTTATTTTCTCCAAAGTATTTGTAATACTACTCTAAACTGATTTATTGAATGCTAGGAGTGTAGTACTCCTGTTACCTTTATTTGTCTTCTTTGTAGTCTGTAAGACCTAGCGCTCAAATCCAGGTTGCCATAATAACACTATAAACATTAGAATATTATAATGACAACCCTGATATCTATTCACCCTTTATAAAATTTTATTCAGTCAAAATACTACTGACTATCCCCGGAATCAATCCCCCAAACTTCTGCTCTCCGGATTATTGGCTCACCATTGTACGTACTTCATTTCAGGATTTTGAGAGAGAAATAAGCCTTTCAGTGAAACGTCTGAAATATTTTACAAAACATTACAGATATTTCTCTGCGAATATATGTATCAAAATATTAAAACCTCTTTTCATGCGTTATATCCTATTTAATGATTGAAACTTTTCATACCAGTGGAGAACTAACATTATCAATATTGTTTAGGTACAATTGACTTCATAAATACTTTTCATAAGTTTCACAGAAAAGTGAAGTATTTGCATTATACAGTAGAACCACGTTATTACGAACTTTAACGGTCCAAAGGTTTTGTTCGCTTTATCCGGTGGTTTGCTATATCCGAACTGTTAAGAAAAATGCTAGAGTTCACAAAATGTATGACTCATTATTTGCAATGTGTATTCAATAATGATGTATTAAAAAAATGATAAAATATAGTAAAAATGATCATTAATAAATTAAATCGACTAAAATCGATTACATTAAACTGACACAATGCTAATTAAATTACGCTCAATAGAAAAATGGCTGGACCAAAATTTTCGTTAGTTATATACGTGAGTTCGTTATATACCGGGTTCAATATGACGAGGTTCGACTGCATTTTGGATGATACCTCCTATCGATTCATTTCTTTCAATGTGATACAATTTTACGGGCATGTATTAATCGTGATTAATTACGTCGCATAGATCATTAATAATTTCCATTAATTACTCCACTTCCTACAGATTTAAACCTTTCGAGAAATATGTAACATCTATTCTTACACAATGTTTCCAAGGATCCTATGTCTTTCGATTTCATAATCAACGTGCCAGGTTGTTACTGAGGCTCACAAATTGATTGCGCAGAGGATATTCTTAGTAAATTAGACAACTAGCATTCATTTCCTTGACAATGACTTCCTATTATGCGCTGAAATTGGCAGATGGTGAAAATGATAGACAATATCAGTTCACCAGGCTAACAATAGTGGGTTTAAATCCAGTTAGTGGCTCTGTATTGACGCGTGAAGTGTTATGGAGAATAGATGTATTCAGAAATTTCAAGTAACCTGACTATTTGAGCACATATGTTAGAGTTCTTTAAATTGTTTACAGATACAAATTCATCATGTGTTTATTAACAGATCAAATAAGAAAAGAAAATATACTAGACTCATAAATACAGTATGGTAAGTATGCCGAATATGAGACTCCTTTTTATTTTCATATATAACTAGAAAAGTAAGTGAGGGATTATAGTACAATCTTGAAATCCTTTTTACACATATATTTTACTACATATAACAATGAAAGAAAATTGAAAATAACCTTACAATTTTCTTGTATGAAATTATAGACACAAAAGTTCCATTTTTGTGGTCTGAAAAAAGTAGTCCTAATATGAGACCCCCATTCTACAACTCTAAATATGAATTTAAATTACTCAAAAGTTCGTAAAAACAAAGCTGTACACAATAATTAGATAACAGTTACCTACATACACTAATAGGTGAAAAAGAAAGTGGCATTTTTAAACAAATTAGTTGGTTTACACTACAGGTTTTGTTTACTTTTTGTTTTTAGATTCAAACTTTTCACATTGTTTACAAATAAAAAGTTCGCCAGCTCCATAATCTTCATGGGCCCACCTGAAACACATTTTACATTGACGCCACTGCTCTCCCCGTTTGTCTTCTGAAAATAAACAACCACAAAAAAAGGCATTTAGCGTCGTTTTCATCAATGCTATCATCACTGCTGTCATGGAGAGAAGGTTTTCATCATCTTCAAATGAGCTGAGATCATCATAGCTATAATTAGGCTTATTCATTCTCTGTTTTTTAAATAGTTTTGCATTTTCATCCATCCTTTATTTTCCCCTTCCTGTAGGAACCCTTTAGCTTTATTGTTTCCTTATCCTTTTCCTTGTTTATCCTTTGATTTCTTAACTTTTAGGTCTAGTCCTTTTTTTTCATGTAGAAAACAAAGTTTTTCGAATATGCTGCAGTTTTTTTATTAATGCTATCAATCAATTTTTTTTATAAAGCGATGATGTGATAATATCGGCTTTTTGGGCCCTATTTGGTTTCGAGGTGTTTTTCTCAGGTAGCGTAGGCAAAGGATTTATTTTTTCAGGAGTCACTAAGAACTGGTTTGAATTTGTTGTTTGATCAATAGCTTCCACATTGTCACTACTGCTACACGGTTGTGGATTTTGCCTGGGCGCCATAACTTCTGCATCTTCAGAGGAAACAAAGCTGTGAGATTGAAAACTAAAATGCCTAATATGAGACCCTAACTCATATTAGGCATGCTTTGGGGGTCTCATATTAGGCTCGACTATGTTGTTGAACATGCCAACGAAATTTTTAGAAAAGGATTGATGTTAGCTTAAAAACAAACAGGCGTGTTTAAACTCCACATTTATAGCTACCTATCCAATACTAACAGTTTTAATAAGAGTCTTACCTCGAAGGTGAAAACAGCCAATGAAAATGGTGATGCAAAAAAGTCGACGAGCACATATTCAGGAAAAACAATACTGAACCTTTGTGTGAGCATGTAGACATTCGACTGACTAACCGGTTACGAATGATGCAATAGAATACTGTTTTACGCTCCAGTCTCCAAGTGGCAGTACTTGATACGTCCTATAAGCTGGGGTCTCATATTAGGCAACGTCTCATATTAGGCATACTTACCTTATATATTTATACAACTAGTGATTATTCATACGTGATAAACATTCCGCATATATAATTATATAAAATTGAATAGTTTTTTTTTCAACCTGTGAACGTGTTGTGTTGGAGGTTATACCCCTTAACCGACAGTATATCAGATCAAGTCCATAAAGGTTATTGGGCAAAATGGTGCGGCTTCAATTTTGAATAGCACCACAAGGGTCGGAGTCTGACTTGGATAAAGGACCGTAATTTTGAACCGAGTCAAGTGACGAGACCAATACACTTGACCCCGCACCTCCAGAGGTAAAATTACATGGGAACATTTTTGGGTGTTACTGTTGTATTTTCTGTATTAATTCAGGATGAATGTAATATCAAGCACTCGAAAACTGCTGTCAAGCACGTGTACAACACTATGGATATTTGAAAATTGTTTTCCAGCATAATGAGGAACGTAGTTAGGAGGTTGGTCAGAGAGAATCATAGACATTTTATACGCTGTTTCAATATATTAAGAATTCCTTTACTTGTAAAAAGGAATTGATACTTCGGGAAATGCCTTTATATGTTTTTAGCCGACATTGAGATTGAACAAAAAATATTCCTAACTACGTTTCTCTGCATAACAATCAGCATAAGTAACACGAATTATGTGATCGGAAACTGGACAGTTCGGATAAAAAGAATCAAGTTAAACCATGAGAGCTTTCACTTTTGTATTACAGTCATATATATTTTTATAACTGTAATTTTTGACGTAGGATTACGTTCCTCAATAACGGTCCTCCGGAAAGCAAAATTTCATATGTCCTACGTCGTAAGTTATAATTTTGGCAACGCGCCAAACCTAGCCTGTATCGCTTGTGCAGTCAGTAAACAGTTTAACAGAAAAGTACCAAAGTGGGTCAAAATTTTTATATGCATACATACATACATACATACATATATATATATATATATATATATATATATATATACACTGCTGGCCACCCAAATTGCAACACCAAGAAAGACAAGAGATATGACAAGAAAATTTATTTTGTAGATAACATGTTGACCAAGTATCAAATGATTAAATTTATCGACTTCTGTGAAGTGTGGTTCCTGCCAAAATCAGTAGCCAGAGTAGCCGCCATTGTTGGAGTTCACCGCTGCCACACGCCTCGGTATTGATTCAAAGAGACTTTGGATGAGTTCTTGGGGTACAGCAGACCAAGCAGCTTCCACAAGTTGCCAAAGTTGATCTGCTGTGGCAGCTGGGGATGGAATCTGGGTCAATCGTAGAGCAACCATGGACCACATGTTTTCTATCGGCGAAAGATCCGGAGAGCGAGGTGGCCATAGAAGCAATTCAATCTGGCGATTGGCGAAGAACCATTGGACAATGCGTGCCACGTGTGGTCGCGCATTATCCTGTTGAAATATGGCCTCGGAGATGTAGCACTCCTCCGATACACCTCGGAGATGTAGCACTGGCTGTTTAAAGTACCGGCAATGCGTACTAGAGGTGTGCGAGAGTGATATCCAATACCGCCCCATACCATAATACCCGGTGCAGAACCAGTGTGGCGGTGCATAACGCAGCTGTTCAGCATCCTCTCTTCACGGTGTCTCCAGACTCGAATGCGACCATCGTGGTGCTGCAGACAGAAGCGCGACTCGTCAGTAAAGTCAATTTCATTCCATTCTGCCGTCCACATCTTTCTGTCATCGCACCATTGGCGGCGGAGACGTCTGTGGTTCTGCGTCAAGGGTAGACAAAGCAATGGACGTCTTGCGGACAGACCACTCTGCCGTAAACGGCGTCGAATTGTACGCGCAGATACTGCATGATGCGTTACAGACTGCATCTGCTGTGCTATGGTTCGTGATGCGACTGAGCGATCCGTCACTGACATGCGCACAATTTGCCTGTCATCACGTGAAGTGGTGCGCTGAGGTGGATGCGATCGAACACGCCAGTCCGTCGTACCCTCCTACATCCAACGATCACATATCCGCATTACAGTTGTTTGGTTTCGTCCAACACGACTACCGATTTCCGTGAAAGATAATCCACAATCCCGGTAGGCCACTATCCTTCGTCTGTCGAACTCGGATACTTGATCAAAAGATGATCGCTGTTTTCGACGAGGCATAATTGGTCGTTTTTTTGAAAAAAACCACAAGAAAAACACAATTGCCGAACTTGAAATCGCCGAAATCTCCAAGCCTTAAATAGCTCTTTGAAGTGGCGCCACAGGCACGCGTGATGTGCGTCTGCGCTGAAATTCTAATCATTTGCATATCTCACCTCCGCTAATGTATGTTGTAAATCTCATGTTTTTTGCATGTTTCCTTCAGGGTGTTGCATTTTCAGTGGCCAGCAGTGTATATATATATATACACACACACACACACACACACACACATATATATATATATATATATATATATATATATATATATAGATATGTATATATTTATATATTTATATATATGTTTATATATATATGTGTGTGTGTGTATATATATATATATATATATATACACATACATACATACATACATATATTCATTCATACAAAGGAGTTAAGCAACGATAAGTAATCCTACGTTAATAACCCGCGGTAGTTTCGTTAGAAGAGACTACTTGAAATATTTTTTTATTCTGTGAATTTCGGAAGTATATAAATTAATAACATTTTTATTATTTCAAGATATTTAATAGTTACCCAGTGATGTTAACATCCCTATCCCTTTTTTTCTAGGTATCAAGATTCGTAGCCGTTGCACAGCACTCCGTGATCACAGATATGTAAATTAGGATGTGGGGTGTATATTGGTTAGGAGCATTCGGTAAACAGTGAATCAGAGGATACAAAACAAATGGATCGTTTTACGGTTACCCTTTCTAAACAGAAAGGGGTAACCGTAAATCCAGATCTTTTTGATTTGGTGTGGAAACAAAATTCTACAGCATGTGTTAGTGTTCATTGAATGGAAGCATCTGTAGAGATATTGCGAGGGGATGTTGAGAAGTTTCTAAGTTAATGTATTTCTTTTGTTTTTTTTGTAGTGTGAACTTTTGTTAGGAATTGGCGTAATGCAAGAGATATTTTATATTTTCGCTTGTTAATTATTCGCTGAAATGTTGGGCAATAAATTCTGGATAGTTTTGGATGTACATATATACCCTATGAATTAAATATACTACCCCACTTATGTAGTAGTTTTAAACTTCAAGAAAAGAGAGGACTCCATCATGCATAAACAAATTTTCTTAACATATACACATACATTAACAGAGCATACATTACATAATTAGAGCAGACGAGAACAAAACATATTAGTACAAAAGCATACTGGAACTCAACTTTAATCACAAATGTCTTCATCTGTAATATTATCTCTATTATACAATTCTTAATAATGTAACGAAACAGTCCAGAAATATCACAAAAGAAACGTGACAAATGTAGTCTACATTTGAATTTATACTCGTTATAAACTAAATATATGTGTATGGGGATAATTTTAAAGTAATTTTAATGGTCTTGTTAACCGTCATAGAAATCTATGTTTTAAAGCAAACACAGTCCCTGTTCTGAATAATACATCTTACATAAGATAGACGAGGACAAAGTAGGCTTTGAGGAGCCTCAGATATTTAGAGTAGTTAACTAATTTTTTGTTTAATTGATCTTGAATGCTTAGGAAAGATTTACATAAGTAGATTTACAGAGGTATCATCTAATATTCATTTAAGTATATACCTGAAAAATTAATAGTTTGATTATAATGAATGCGAAAAAAAAATATCTAACGAAAATAATATTAAGTTTCCCACCAAATATTATGAAATAGGAATTCTTAAATTGTTAACTAATACGAGTTTTTCACAATCTGAAAATGGTTAAATATCTGCGAATCAAATATATTAGAATAACAGATAAGCGATACGCTTTACCAGTCTTATTCAGCGTTCATATATATATATATATATATATATATATATATATATATAGTGAAATTCCTTTACGGAGGCCAGCAATAGATCCGAAAACATGTAGTCGTTTTGAGAGGTGGCCTTCGAAAAGAGGTTTCACACATAACATTGGCTCTATGGAGTCTTCGGAACAAAATATGTTCTGAACAAAATATGGCCGCGACGGGAGGCTGGTTACAGAAGTTTTTGTGTGTTTGTTTGTTTGTTTTTCCTCGAAATGAATTTCTAGCTATATTTTATAAAAATCCAAATTTTAATAAGTTTTATATATATATATATATATATATATATATATATATATATATATATAAACGTGGGCCTCTCTTCTTTTAAAATATAGCATTTTAATTTTATTGTCTTGTAGAATAATATTATAAGGATTATTATTCAAAGCATGCATTAAATTAGCATTATACCGATTATCTCATAAATAACGTGATAGAATAAAATATTACCTAACCACAGCTTAAATATATGGCTTTAAAAGCAATTAAAATCTCATTATTATAGTCTAGAAAATAAATGTGAAAGTGCATAATGCAATTACCTCTAATATATTGTGCATACTAGTTTCAGTAAAAGCTTGAAAACTCAAAATTATCCCTTCAAAATCTTATTTTTAGCGGTAATACTAAACATTGTCTTATGTCTCTTAAAATTTTTTAAGTAGATATTTTTGCAGATAAGCTAAAGCATATTGTTAAATGTCACCTGCTGGAACGAGGAGTTCGAATGTTTGTTTCATGTGATGTTTGCTAGTAAGATTCGGCACCTAATAATAGCCCCAGTTTAGAAATAAAGTTGTTATGTTTCACGAGACTACAGCATTTTAGTTTCTTCATCAACTAAACCACGTTTTCTACAAAACAGACATACATACATATATATATATATATATATATATATATATATATATATATATATATATTTGCATATATATATATATATATATACATACATATATATATATATATATATATATATATATATATATATATATATATATGCATATATATATATATACATACATATATATATATATATATATATATATATATATATATATATATATATATATATATATATATATATATATATATATATATATATATATATATATTAATTATATACATGTGTGTAATAATACTCACTTAATTAATGAAGGAAACGGAAAGACTCATTAATTCTCAACACATAGAAGACACAGTCGTGGATACAGAGAAGTTTAGAGAGAGCACATTTCTTCTACCGAAGATTTTATTTACCGATCATCGCTATGGTAACGTCTCGCAAGATATATGCAAATTATTTCTCGTAGTGAAATCCAGGTGGCGCACTCCTTCGCCTGTGGCATCCACGGTTGTATAAGAACGCCGTCTACAACACAACCTATTGACTTTGACGCTCCGGATGTCGAATTTGGATTGATCTAGCTCTTGTGTTCGATTTCTTTTGTCATTTTGCATTAAATGTTCTTGCTTTTAGGAAATGTTAGTCTTTTTGAGATTCGTTCCTATAGTTATTGAATTGAACTTTCGAGAACCACCGATAGCTGAGAATTTTTTTTTAATGAGGATAAGGCACACAAACATGATGATACATACTGGAGGCAGAGAAAAAGCAGCATAATGGCGGATTTAGACATGGCGGAAAACAGAGTGAGAAGACGCTCATCGCGCGTTATGAATAGCGAAGAGCGACTGGTGACAAAGGATGGATATGTTACAAGAGAAATGTCTCCCTTTGAAAAGTATATAAAATGAGAATTTTCCTGTTTTACCACCAATCAAACATGAATTGGTTACAATATATCATGTGGTCTGTACCAGCGTGGTTTACAAGGGATTACAATTGGTGTTCATCAGTCCAAATAGGGGTACGAAAGGGTTTCCGCTGTCTGTTCGCGAGCAGTTGGTTGAAAAAAGGCTTATTTAAAACACGAGCTGTTCCTCGGATGTCACCATATAAGGTAATGTTATTGGGATTCGGTAATTTCGAGGGCCTACGAACACATGTATATGTATATATATATATATATGTATATATATGTATATATATGTATATATATATATGTATATATATATATATGTATATATATATATATATATATATATATATATATACATATATATGTATATATATATATATATATATATATATATATATATATATACAACCGTAGATTATTAAATAGTTTAGTGGTGGGCCATAATTCTCCATAAAATTTTCTACGTTATTTTGCAAAGGATAACATAATTAATCAATAAATTAAACCTTACGTGAAAATTGTGTAGGTATTTGAGTTTAAGATAAATTCCAAATTCTAGATATTTGGACTGGTTAAACCATTTTGAAAATAAGACTACCCTTACAAAAATGGTGTAATGTAATAATTATATTTAATTATTACGCTTATTAAGTTATTTGACTAATTTTCTAAACCTACGTATTTATGCTTTCGTAATTATTCTTAAGAATTTTTGCTTTCGAATTGCATTAGTAAATATGAGACTCACACTGAATAAAAAAAGGGTGTGGTTTACAATAGTCACTATGTTTTAACGCTAAATTTATTTAATCTTCAGTAAATATTCACATAAATACAAGACTCTGCGTTTTAACAAAGAACTGACGACAAACAATGATTATTATCATTCCTTAATCGGCAGTATCTCTGTAAAAACTTGAATGATAATTTAATATAACGATAATAATTTAATATTTGTATTTAATCATTACATTAATATTTGTTAGGTAAATAATTTTATATATACATTTATAATTTGAAATGCATTATACACTTAAAATACGGTTACCGGATAATTTATTACGCTATTTAACCCTGTTCCTCGATATAAACGAAATTCTTTTAATTGCGGGCCCTTAGGGAGGTTTCTATTAACTGATATCATATATCACACACGTTCATGTACACTTATGAACACTATAAACATATAGCAAGTTTCTGATGTACAACTGTATGCTCATGTTAGAACCTTACATTATTACCTTATATCCTTAAAACAACCACTTTAGATTCTCTAAGAGTAGGCAGTTTAGTTCCGTGTTATGTAATTAGCAATGAATGGTGTATATACTCTAAGAACACGCTTCGCAGATTCCAAACACATATGCAAGGCAATTTCAAGCGAATTCAAAATAATGATAAATCCACTATTACTGATAAGCATCAAATGCAGCTTCAATCTTTCAGTGAGTCAACACCTTAAATTCCTTTATTTATGGTTTCATATTATTCCACTAATGGGCTCTTTAAATTGATAGGAGCGAGATTTTTCTACATATTATCTAAATCAATACTGTAGCCCCTTTCACTGAAACTGTTAGCCAAGTATATATCATTACGTAGAATGCAGACCTTATGAAGCACATGATATATTGATGTAACATTCATCATTTAGTGCTTTTAACGTGTCACATTTCGCATATGATTGATGGACAATCACCAAGGAAAAAGTGCCACGTCGAATATGCAAAAAAGAAATCGCCAGGCTAGGCGAAGGAAATTCTTCATGATAAACTGCTCTGAAATATCAAGTTAATGGCATAAGTTATTTTTATGTTCTCACAATAATAGCACGTAGAAAAATAAGCTGTTGTACTTCTAATTTAGGTTTTACCTGCACGTCTCACGTTTACACGCATTCTTTAAGTATATTATTTTAATTTTTAGAAATTTTTTTCTGCTGAAAAAAAATTAAATGAAAGCATGTTTTTTCTCACTCAAAAGAATAGGTCTATACCTAAATAAGAAATTGATAAATGCCCAAAGTTATCTTTTATGATTACTCAACAAAATAATTGCACTTTATAGTTTTTATGGATTCTACAAAGTGCCAGTGATTAAACTCTTTATGTTCACAAGAATTTGAATCGATATTAGTTCATGACATTGCATGGATATCTTACATGATTTATCGATATTAGAATTCGTGTAGTTGAAGAAAAAATAGGAAAAAGATCTACTCTTTCACACAAAAATTCATTAAACTAGAACGAATTTCCTGAACTGAAAACACCAGTTCTTTACAAGCTTCTATGAAATGCTTATATTAAAAGGAGTTTAAAGACTGAAATATTATTTTAAATAAAATTTTTAAAGATATTTCTTTGCAGCTTTCATCTTAATGCAACTGGTATCCCTGCGCAATTTTACTTGTTGCTGGTTGAATGAAGCTCTTAGGTCTTCTGAAAGATTAAACAGAGTTTGTTTCTCAAAAAAGAATATGGGGTTAAAACTGCGCTTATTGGGTTTTGAGACAAACATTCCTAACAGAAAAAGGAAATAGTAGGAGACACAAAACGATCAGTATTAAGAAAAGAAAGAACATTATGATGGCACTCCAAAATAAAAAAAAAATCATAGGAATATGATAGGGCCTCGAAAATTTCAAAGCTGATGCTTTGGAGAATACACATTGCAAACTTTCCATTTCACGATACAGTGCAAAAGCAATACTGAATTAGCAAGTTTTTAGTTGAATTTTTTACCTTTCACTAGACTAACGATGTACCTCTAACTGGATTATATTAGCTTAGTTTCAAGACTAATCTATGCTATGTTGTTCAGAATGTTAGGTGCATTAAACATAATTACGATGGCTACGCCCACACACGCTAATCATATGACTAAGAGTGCCTATGCTTAGTCCGGGGAAATCCGTGAATGGTGTTCTCTAGTATTTACTACCACAATACGAATCTTAAAGTGACATACTACAGTTAGATCACAATTGAAGAATAGAACGTGCATCCAATTTTAGTCGATAGTGGATTACTCTATTAAAACAAAGGAGCTCGACTGTTGTATTTTAATGTTTTTCTCTTAACAAGATATTCTTAATTTTATCATTGCAATGGGCATTTTCTCTTATCAACTCTAAAGTAATTAAATTAGAGTGTGACATTATGTAATGGAAATTAGCCGAAATTAAAAGGAAATTCTTACAGAAACTTGTTGGGGGAAATTCGGAAACTTGGCCACTCATAAGTGGCCTTTCTTCAGAGTGGGCACAGTCCTTTGTCATAGCCAGTAAACTACTTTAAACCTTTCAGGGGCAACAATCTATACCATTTGGACGATGCCGATATTTTTAACCTAAAATATCTTGAGAAATTTTCCAATTAAAGGTTGCAAAATGTTTTTACTTCTTTAAACTGATAACAGATGGCAGCACTAGCCATTTTCAGCTTATTTAACTGGAATATATTGAATGCAAGTGAAAAGAAGACTAGATTTAGGCGTTCGCACTGTGCGAACGGCGCCCCTGAAAGGGTACAGCAGTGGAACTCAATACATTTCAATAAAAAACCATAATGCTTGAAATTATGATTAAAAAAGTAGAACTACATGAAAAAAGTATCGAGAATCCATCATACAAGGACTCACATGGTAGACACAGTCAGCGAATAAATTAAGTAAAAAAAGTTTGCATACCCCATCATCACTTCTGGCACCACGTCATACATATTTTCCTTATTCTTTCCTTATTCTTCTCTCTTTCCTTATTCCTTTTTTAAGACCATGAAACGATACTATAGACATAAAAAAATAGAGCAGTCATAATGCATGAGGGTAAAATTTTGTATATATAACTTGGTGATTAATGAGCAAGTGACGGTTATCTCCTGAAGTGCGCACCTTTAGTTTATTTATTTTTTAGTAATATGTTCGACTTTAATCTTAACAGAAACTACCTCGACTTCATGCGTTATCTTAACATTTATTTAAGAATTATTTCTCCAAGTAATTCTACTTGTATAATTAATTATATATTTTTTCATTATTTTATCCTATGCCAGACCATGGATTTTTCAACATAGGTAAGTCTCTCTCTGTCAGACCAATACAATGGCGAGGTATTTAAAAAGATCAGAAATGTATTATGAATAAGTCATTCCTGAATGAGTTATGACTAACTCTCTTGGATATATATATGATCAGAAATAAATAATATCATAAATATCAACTGTATGTGGATTTTGGGCATGTGAAAGGATAGTAAGAAATCAGATATTTTTTCCACTTAATTTCATAGTTATTTTACTTAAGTGTTCATTATCTTTTCTTACATTTTTTAAGTATCCTATTTTGTTAATTTTTCAGTTTAGAATAAAATTAAGCTTTCAGCATATCCTTCCATATTATAGACACATATCAACTAACAGTAAATGTATTTTAGCTAGAAATTCGATTTGCAATTCAGAATAGACGAGGAATATGAATAAAAACAAAGCTTTGCCGTACAACTTAACGATCTTCAGCAAATCCTCACAGTCATCCGTCAGCCTTGTGGTTTTTTCCCATAAGAAATCCAGTTTTATAGGAAAGTTAAATACACGAACTTCAGCTTTTAAATTAAATACAACTTAAATTGTTTGTGTCACGAAAAGTATGCTAGCAACGGAAACTAATAAACGATCTTTCGAATCAACAAATAAATAATCTTTAGAATCTTTCAACATGCTTGTTAAATTTGTTTGTAAACTCAACATTTGCATTGCCATAAAACACTTATGTTTTTAAAAATGAATCATGTGAGAAAATTTTAGAAATAAACAAGAGGAACGAAAAATAAACTGTAGCATGGTTACACAATCCCGACAAACATCAAAAACGATTTATTTTGAATGCTTGAATGTAAACCCAAATATTGCATGCAATCGAATTAGAATTTCAAAATAGAAACTAGAGAAAACGAATGTCTTTCGTTTCGCCATACCTTTAAAAGGTCGACGCACTGTTGTGGTTTCAAGCGAAGATTTATTAATGAGATCTTACCTGGGTGTAGTGACCAGAGAAGGACTGGGTGTAGTGACCAGAGAAGTAATGATATATATTTTTGAGGCCTTTATTCACAGTATACGCAAATTTCAATCGTCAAGGACACTTTTATGCCTTTTACAATAAGTATATGTCAGCTTGATATGTACAGGGTGTTCCAAAATTCGACAGACAAATTCAGAGGGGTGATAGTAGGCATCAAGACGAGTAATAATCACAAAGGAATGTATGACCGGAAACACAAACCTGACGCTGGAGGGCGCTGTTTACGTAATTGGACCGTACCTCTTACCAACCTCATTAGATGGTCGGAAATATCGCATATTTCTGGAGGTTCTAGAAAACTCAAAAGCAAAACAGAATCACACAGGGATGTATGACCGGAAACAGAAACCTGATCAGCTAGAGCAGAGTTTCCCAAAGTGTGTTCCGCGTAACCCTGGGGTTCCGCCAAAATATTTAGGGGTTCCGCTAGACGGTCTAACGGCCACGCCATAATATATCTAATTTCCCTCATATTTTTACCATGTTTTTATTAACTCTCTTGTTTGTTTGTGTGTTTGTGTGTTTGTCCCGTACAAATCTTGCAATCGATTTTTAACTAACTTCCGGACTAGCTAGAAATTTAAAACTTTTAGGATAGCTCAGAACACAATGACAATGGATTATTTTAATACTTTTAGCCATCTTTAAGCAGAATTACATTCATTTTCAGTTAACTTTGTTTTGTAGACTGCTGCAGCCATCTATTGGCCGGGACGGGAACGAAAAGTTAAACGCAAGTTAACTTCCAATTAACTTCATTTTCTTTCAAGCTGATGGGATAATTCATAAAAAAATTTTAAAAAAGTATTTATTAATACATAGAATTGTCAAGTTTATATGATTCAACAGAAAATTTAAAAACATGGTATATAAAAAGTTCTTTTTATCTTCTAATTATTGTTTTTATAATCAGTATTATTTAATTTTATGAAAACATTTTTAATCATTTTTTGTTTAATTCAATAAAATATAAGTATTAAAACGATATTTATGTAGAGTAATAAAACGATATTAACGAGCAATAAAAGTATTAAAAGGATATTAACGATAAAAATGTAGAGTGTTCCGTGAACTCTGAAAAATGGTCTGAGGGCTCCGGGATCAAAAAATTTTGGAAAACACTGAGCTAGAGGATAAGCAAAAATGCAGAAATGAAAAGCCATCATGTGATTATTGCTCGTCTGGATGACTACTATCACCCCTCTGAATTTGACGGTCGAATTTTGGAACACACTGCATATGTCAACATGTTTAAAACGTTCGCAATACCTAAGGATATCAAGAATGTAGGCAACGTTGCTCACAAACCTTTTTCATCTCCTTTTTACTGAGCTGAACGAACAAAAATCTCGTTTTGTACTCTATCAAAACATAGAGGCAACCATATAAAACTGTATAGTGAATAATGTAAACAGTATTAAAATTGGAGCAAACAAACATCACGACAGAAAATGTGTAAGAAACTTTTATAAAATAGTTTAACTATTAGATTACCCATCAATTATTTAACCAAATGCAGAAGATATCTAGGCAAATACTAAATAATTTGATTGTATTACTAGAGAAAATTAGGAATTTTTTTTAAACTCCACATTGTCACAACTATGCAAAGGATTTTCTATTAACTCTGTTTATCAAAGAGTCTCCATTCCGTTCAAAGCAGCTAGAGTGATATGTACTACCAAATGTTAACTTAATTTCCAAAGATTCCATTTCCTTAGGGGTTATAATCAAGATGTTCTCCGCGAAGCATGTTACGGTGCTACTGAGCATTCTCCGTAACATAGCTCTGAGCATTCATTTCCTTGACAATAACATTGTACTACTAGCTGGAACAGGCAAATGATGATGATGATACTCTATAATATTGCTCAGATCTATCAAAGGCAAGTTTAAATGCATTTACACTGGTTTGAAATGCACAGTGTTGTAAATATTCGAATATCTAGCAAATAGCACAGTTTCAGGGGTCTGTGTATTAAGTGTGCTAGTTTAATGCAATAATTAATGAGACGTGTGATCGTCGATTCCCTGTACGCAGAGAGTGAGATTTTGATCTAGGCAATAAATTAACAGCCTTATATATTAGTTTCAATGTGCTCTTCTAACACATTTTCTTCTTTAATGCATGTTACTTCTGTAATGAAATTTTCTAAAAACAAAAAAAAAAATATAACATGTTTGGATACATTTATATAATTCTGAACAGGATATTTATTTAAGCTTTTGTTCTGCTCAGACACCATGTGAATGTTTTGCATTACATTGTGAATGTTCTTCATTATTATGTGTTAACACATGTTTTTGTACGTTTTACTAGACAGACATTTCCTTTTTTTTCCATTAGCTATTGCATATTAAGGGTAGTTTCGCAAATCAATACCTTAATATTGTATATTAAGGGAATCAGCAGATTATACAATATTGAGGTAATAATTTGCAGAAACTACCAAAATTAATATACAATATACAATAATTAATGTCAGAAATTAATATGCAATATACAATATTAATACCTTAATATTGTATATTGTATATTACCTTAAAATTGTATATTGTATATTACCTTAAAATTGTATATTGTATATTCTTTAAAATTGTATATTTTCTGCAAATTATACCTTAATATTGTATATTAACCCTTAATATTTTATATTAACGTTAGTTCCTGAAATAACATATCAATCATGGAGTGAAATTAAGCAAGTTTTAATTTTTATCTTTGTAACTCCTGTCTAATTAAATTTAATATTCCTAATGCACACCAGAATGTATAATCATTTTCCGTATGAGATAAGTTTCAATACTAGTTACATTTTTGTTATTATGGGCAAGAGTCAATGCGGATATGATGTAGCCTGATTGGAAAGGCAGTAAAAAAGTGGAAAAAAAGAAAGATACTAACATAGTACAAGCGAGTATATTTCTTTCCTACAAACATCAATATTTTAGCAGTCATTATTTATGACTTAAAAAAAAAGAAAGATTATTTCGTCTCTTAGTGCATTCGTCACGACGTTCCTGGAACAAAAACTGATTGTTAGTCATCACTTAACTTTCTATTCAAAATGATACCATAATTCGCCTATTCTATATGTCTAGAGCGAAAGACTGCTCTACGTGAATGAGTAAGTGATTGATTGATTGCGTGAAATCACGCGACAGTTGTTCAAGGTAAGGCAAGCCGAGTTTTACCTGGGTATAAAACAACAAATCAGCATTAATTCTGACAAATCATAACCTTATTTCTATTCCTGGGATGGCTCTGTGCCAATAATGAGTGCGTCTCCGGTAGGCAATGCTTATATTCTTTTTGATACTTCCATTTTTTTTTTATTGGGTAGAAGCTAGATTTTCGTCAGTATTCAATAAAAAAGTGATGGTTCTATTTCACACGCATTATTTTGAACTAAAAGGGGATAAATCCTAAGAAATTATGACAGATATTATAAATGAGTAATCGGTAAATATAGATTTCAGATTAAGGGATGTCCTTAGATTTCGCACATACTTTTTTATAGATTAACCTCCTGTCAGAGAACTGTTTCTTATAAATTTGGAGCTAATAAAAAAACTTTGAAATTGTTTACAACATTCTAAATAAATAAGCAAACATTTTGATGAAGTTTTAAAGAAATATAATTTTTACGCAAGTTTTACTTACGGAGAAACCCTCTCCAGAAATATAGTTAAATCAGATTTTATTTTATTAAATTACTAAATGCATATCGCATACATAAGATAAATTTTTATTTTGACAGTTCCCAGAGTGATGAAAGAGAAATGTTTTTAACTAGCTTTCATTATTTACATGTAAGTTTCAGTAATTAGTAAAAAAAGGAAATATTTTGTTACCACTATCCACTACAAAAACAAGTAGTTTAATTAAAAAAAATATGTAAAAATTATCAATGTAAAGTTTTGAATGAAAAAAAAATATTAATGTTTCAGCTAAAGCTTCAGACACTGGACGATTTCAATGAAAATGTGATTCTTCAGAAAGCCCATTTCACACTTAAACAGAATCCTGAAACTGATATGCTACCATTCTCTAAAATATCACACACCAAATCTCTTTGAAATTTCGAAGTTAGAAAACCTGATACTTTGTAGTCAAATGAGTTTTAATAAAATAAAATTGTCTACGTAAGCTCAGTTATCTCAACAACTTTTGGTCATATAAATATAACTCTAAAATATCACACACCAAATCTCTTTGAAATTCCGAAGTTAGAAAACCTGATACTTTGTAATCAAATGCGTTTTAACCCATTAACCTCCAAAACTATAAAGGGTGAATTTTTTAATACAAATAATATTGGTTATTCATTTGAACATATACAACATTAATTTATGGGGAAAATAACAAAACTAGTCTTAACTTTTGAAAAATCGAGTGTTGCGTTCGCGCAACGTCAGCGGAATAAGAGTATTGACATTAAGTGAGTTCAACTGAACTTCTGCAGGGTTTTCTTCGATTTGAGCACTTGGAATTTTTTTTTAACTTTGTTACGCTTTAGAAAGAAAATTATCACTTTACAGGTAATTCATTTATCATAAAGATTTAACTTGTTTTTCCTTTACAAAATTAGTGATTATATCCAGAAAACAGTTTTAATCATGAAAAGCTTCACTACAGTCACGATGTAGAGCAACGTCACAAACTTTGCATGGATAAATTGTCTGGCTATGCCACTGTTTAGTACGCAGTCTGCTGTCTTCGGACTTGACAATAAAATGTCCACGTTCTCCACGTAATGGCTTTTGCATGCTGAGCTTACTAGTCCTTCCTGTTGCTAATATATTTCCTACAAACTCTTCACTTAAAAAAGTGTTTGTAAAAGTGACAATACAACTTCGCGTCTTAGATAGACTATTTTCAGGAGACAATCTTGATATTTTACACGCATTTGTCAAGGTTACAACAATATAGTTGGTAAATATTGGCCACCACTATTTTTCCCACAAATTCTTATTCTGTAATTCGATACTAAATTGTCTCATAAATCGACTCCTCTGATTTTGTCATTGTACTGTTCAATAAGATGTGGGTGAGGGACAAACACTTTTTTCTTTTGCGTTCTTGAATAACAGGAAAATTTTTTACAGGAGGAATTTTTCCAATCGTTGAACCAAGAGTCACAACATAGTTGTGGTTCCATCAGACAGCAATTATCTTCTTTTCTCCTTAGAACTGAAAATTGTAATAACCCCTCTCTTTCATTCGAACACATTTTACCGATTGAAATGGGTACATTTGGATGCGGTTTCCCGAATCGTATACAAACCAAATTGTTGAAACTTTCTATTTAGCAAGTTTAGGCACGGTCTCACCTTATATAATTTACCTTTGCTATCTATTCGACTGTTATCAACCAAATGCAAATTCTGTTTCATGTTTCTGTACTGAAAACGTGACATCGATTCTCGCAAAATAGGAACAAAAATGTCCTTAACAAGAGACCAGTAAATTTCTTCCTGGGGTAAAGAATAATATCCCGTCGGCAACAATATTCCAATGAATCGTCTCATGTAGGCTTCAGATGCTAAAAAATGGGGGCGATTCTTTTGTTGGGCACACGAGTTTGTCTATTCGACGAGGAGGAAAAAAACCTCTGAGCCAAAGAGAAGATCAAAAATCTCTGCACTAGTTTTATCCTGTATTATATTTTTCATGGTTCTGATTTGATCTTTTTTTTTCAATTTTCGGCTGAGACATATTCAATAGTCCCTTCTTTATCCATTTCAAATCTTCAGTTTTTTTTTTTTTTTTATTTTTTCGAAAGACTTGTACTGCTTTTGAGAGGCAAAAACTTCTTTTTTACTCACACTTCAATTTCGACAGCAGTATCACATGGTAAATCATCATTGTCATTATTCAAAATATTATCATTTCCTTCTTCGTGATCACTAGTTTCTGCTGTTTCTGGTAGAATAACAACAATATCAGTTTCATTCTCGTCATCATTATCTGAATCTTCATCGAAAATTCTTTGAAGAGCTTCTTTAAAGGTAAAGTATCTAGTTTTAGGCATTTCTATAAGCACAGAATGGGAAAGTTCCACGGAGTCGAACGCCACATGTGAATAAGGGAACTACCCTATTCCCGCTGACATTGCGCCAACGCAACACCTAATTTCTCTTCCTCCTCCACCCAAAGAAAAGCAACCGATTGAAAGAATGTTCTGATAAACTTTGACCTTGGCTAAAAGTAGATTACCCCTAAAACTCACGTTTGTCTCCCTACATTTCTTCTGTAAAAAATACCAGGAGAAAGTTTTCGTTCAAAAATGCTTAACTAACTGTCTAAGTTTGGAACTCGTTATTAAAATTAAAGAACAGTTGAAGGCAAATATTTTTCTATTCGACTATTAACCCTACTCAAAATCTAATGTTAATAAAAAAATCATTTGATAGCTAAATTTTTATACGCATTTATTTTGACCGTTGCGTCAACGCAACACCAGTGGTTAATGGGTTAATAAAATTAAATTGTTTAGGTAAGCTCAGTTATCTCAACGACTTTTGATCATATAAATATAACTCTAAAATATCAGACACCAAATCTCTTTGAAATTCCGAAGCCAGAAAATCTGATACTTTGTAGTCAGCAATGCGTTTTAATAAAATAAAATTGTTTAGGTAAGCTCAGTTATCTCAACGACTTTTGGTTACATAAATGTAACTCTAAACTAACAAGCACCAAATTTCTTTGAATTTCCGAAGTTAGAAAACCTGATACTTTGTAGTCAAATGTGTTTTAATAAAATAAAATTGTTTAGGGAAACTCAGTTATCTCAATAACTTTTGGCCATGTAAAAATAACTTTCAGTTTCATCTTTTTACTCAGATGAATTTATGATCTCTGATGATCTTATATGAATATTTGTTTTCCTTTTGACTATTTGTTACTAAACAAACAAAAAAAATAGTGCGTCTTTCTCAAGATAATAAATAGTATAAAATGAGTAAATGAAGAGTAAGAATTTTGGCTCCAGGCCTGTTCGACACAGAAAGAAACCTCAATTATATAGCAATGTGTCCAATATTTGTCGTTGTTGTTGTTTCTAATGCTCAATGGTTAGAAGTTCCAGACCAGGTCCATATAGGCTTTGAGAGCTGAGGAGTGCGGCTCCGGTATATAATAGGTATCATATGGTCTCCCCCACTCTCTGACTTCATAGAGGGACTTGCCGGTCTACTGACCTAACGTTCCCATATCCGGCCTAGACTAAAGGTATTTAATGTCGCTTCGTGGGATTCGAAACAATCACCTATACCGGCGATAGACGACGTGTTACTACTAGGCTACCCCGGGCCCGTTGCCAATATTTAATAGACTGGAATGCAAATTATTGGATGCTAAATATTCTTTTAATGGAACAACTGAAGTTACAAGATGATAAAAAAATTATAACAGAGTTTCAGGAATCTTGTTGAAACCAAGACCTTTTTTTATGATCTAATGATCTTCCAAGAAATTATTAAAAGATTTTTTAGAAGCCAGTTTTGGGATTCTTCATTAACTGCAGAGTAAATATTGGATATATATATATATATATATATATATATATATATATATATATATATGTGTGTGTGTGTGCGTGTATGAAATGACCCGAATGGTCATCTCTTGAAGAAAAGCACACATCATGGCCGAAATAATGAAAGTTGGATGCATGAAGAAAATAATTTATTTTACGAGAACAGCGACATGACACGTTACTCGGATCGAGCCAGCCCGCGTCTAAAACGTAGCGCTCGAAAATAGAATTAGATCAAACAGAGGTTGCCAGAATTAGCGGAGAAAGTTAGTGTGTAAAGGCTAAGCATCTCGATCAGGAGTCGGAAAGGTTACAAGATGAAAAAGAAAGTTCAGAAAGGGAGATTAAAGATTATTAAGAATATTATCATATATATATATATTTTTTTTTCGTGTATATATATATATATATATATATATATATATATATATATATATATATATATATATATATATATATATATATATTTTAAGTATCTTTTTACTGTGATGGATATATGTAGAAGATTCCCTATGTTACACAAATTCGGATTGAATTAATTTAATATAATACTTATATCCAATTTATACAATATTATATGAATGTCTGAATAAATGTCTGAAAGAGATACAAAATTATCAAATTGTATTTGATACAAAATCTGTTTAAATTTCGGAATTAGATACATTATTAAATCTGAGGTGCAAAAGCTTAACACATACTGTTTTGTACACGTTGTAACTCATGCATGCTGGTGATGACAAAACATAAGATAAAATACTGATTTTAAAATTACAAGGTTTCTAAAGAAAAAACTAATATTCATAATAAATATTTCATTAGAATCAATCCAAATTACCGTCCACATTCAAAATTTGAATCAAAAGTTATGATACATATATATTTGGCAACATGCTTTCATGACCCGACAGTGACAAGAATTCTACATTTTACACATTAAATCATTAAAATTGTCAGCTGAAAATATAAATAATAAAGGTACATTTTCATATTACTTTTGCAATTTAAATCCTTTAAATTACACGAAGACTTCCGAATATTTGAATCTACATTTTGAAATAAACTGCCGCATTACTATTTAATGCTTACCAACTCTGTGCTTTCAGAGATGTTTATTCTCTACGTTATCAGTGACATTTACACTGATTTTAAAGACTTTTGATCTTATTGAATTCGGCAAGAAATACAAGGGTACCGGAGGGAGCAACAGGGGTACCGCAAAAGAGAAATTTCATGAAAAGAAACCAGGTTCCCTACTGCTGCAAGTCTGTTTTCAGCTAATGAGCCAACTTGCATGTTTTGCGATAAATCGCATGAGAGAAAATATTGTATAACAGCTAGATCACTATCTCTCGAAGAGAAAACTGAAAGGGTGAGGGAAAAGAATTGCTGTTTGAAGTGTTTAAGACAGGGTCATCGTGCCAAGACATGCAAAATTTTTGTACGGTGCCATGTATGTTCTAAACCTCATACGGAACTATTTTGTCCAGAATTGGTTAAGAGAAAATCGGGGGAAAAGAACGCAGCCGCGGATGAAATTGTACAGAGCACTGTAACACACGAATCATATTCTAGGGTAAAAAGCACTGATGATTGTAGAAGTAACAATTAAGGGAAATACTTCTAAGAAGGTCAGGGCTCTGTTTGACAGTGGGTCACAAAAGAGTTACATATTGAAGAGATAGGTTTAAAAGCAATTTCGACAGAAAACCTAGCTCATTGTTTGTCCGGAGGCGGCCACATAGAAAATAAGCCACACTGCAAATATAGAGTAAATTACAAACCTTCAGATGATAGAAACAAAAGTTTAGAGTTTGATTTCCTAGATCAAGAAGTAATTTGTGGGAACTTACCTCGGGCTCCTAAAGAAACCGTACTTAGGGAGATGAAGAAACACAAGATCTGGCTGACGGATGTAGCCTCGGAATGCCCTGAAGTCGAGCTCTTAATTGACAGTGACATTTATGGTCAGTTGTTAACAGGACGTGTTTAACAATTGCAACAAGGTCTCACTGCAATAGAAACAAAACTCGGATGGACTGTATGCGGAAAACTGGATGGTCTTGCCCAAACGCTTTGTACGAGTGGAACTGCTACAGAGGCTGTTCGCACATTTTTTAGACGATTTTCGTAAGCGGTAATAAAAAATCGTTTGTTTCAAAAGAAATAATTGCAATTGTACTATATTTTAAAAGTCAAAATTATCGTCTGCGGCTTCAAAGTTTTGTTTTTTTTCAAAATGGCGTTTTTAACAAAGCAGTGGTTCGAAGGCTACATTTATGCTCTTTCCGAAGAGAAATATGCATACTCCGTTATCCAAAAACGATGTGAGAGTCATGGTTTTGTGATATCTAAAGCGTCGATAGGTAATATCGTCAACAAGAAAGGAAAAAAACGTCAAATTGGAGCCTCAAGTGGGACAAAAATTCCAAAGAAGTATCCAAGGAAAAAACGGACATCTTCGACTATTGCAAAGGTACGTTGTTTAATGTTAAAAGAAAATCCCCCTAGTCAAAGGACAGTTGCAAAAACATTAAAATGCTCGGTGTCCACTGTAAACAAAATGATAAACGTTGATTTAAATCTTAAGAAAGCGAAAAAACGCAATGTGCATCGTCGTCTTCCAAATCATATCGCTGAACGCAGGACACGCTGCAGAATTCTATATGAGAAACATTTATCCAAAGAAAAATGGAAAACAATTGTCACAATAGATGAATCATGGGTGTATTTAAATGACTGCAACAAAAAAAGAGCCATTTATTATCATAAAAGGGGAGAAAATATTAAGTACAAGGTTCAAAGAATCGAAAGAAAGTTTTTCTAAGGGATTCATGATTGATGCTGGTTTTTCTTATAATGGCAAGTTAAAAATAAAGACAGTGGAAAAAAATTTCAAGATTAACTTCAAATACTATCAGGAACATATTTTATCGCCAATTTTTCTGAATGAAATACCATCGCTTATCCACAGTGCCATCAATCTGTGAGACTCCATCAGGACAAAGCTAGCAGTCACACATCAAAATCCACTGTAAATTTCCTAAAAGAAATGGAACAAAAAACTGGTATCAAGGCCATATCCTTCACTGATATCCCTACTAAATCTCCCGATGTATCACCTGTGGATTTTTGTGCTTTCGGACTTTTAAAATCTGCATTATCCAAACGTCGTCCCAATACCCTTACAGGACTCTGGAAAGCTGTTCAGGAGGAATAGGATAGAATACCTCTTCTGACACTTCAAAAGGCATTATTATTCTGGAAATTGCGGTGTCGAAAGATAGTTCAGAATAAGGGATGTCAAATAGAACATTTAAAGCACAAGAATTTTATGTAATTTAGTTTTGTGAATACAATATACATCGTCTAAAAAATGTGTGAACAGCCTCTGTATGTTAATTAGAAACTTGGCCATGAGAGACATGTAAGTACCTGAGCTGTGGAAACTTGAAATCATTGGGATTTTAGATCCGGCTGAAACAGTGTCTAAACAAGAAGAAGAAGAATTAGTTCACGACCATTTCCCCAAAGAAGTAACAAGAAATGATGAAGGCCGTTATTGTGTGAGTCTCCCCGGGGTAAATGACAAAAGGGAAATTCCGTGCAATAGACAAGTTGCTGAATGGAGATTGATGAGCGTGACACGCAAGTTGAAGACTCTGGGTAAATTAGAAAATTACAACCAGGTATTTCAAGAATGGGAAGAGGAAGGCATCATAAGTAAAGTCCCAGATGTTGATCTAAGATTTGCGGGACATTACCTGCCTGATCATCCTGTAATAAAACTTCAGAGTTTGTCGACTACCATCAGATCAGTTTTCGACGCGTCGTACAAATTGGGAAGAATGCCCTCGTTAAACGAATGTCTTTTTAAAGGGCCCAATTTGATTGAACAGATTCCATCCATTATATTAAAATTTAGAGAGAAGCCGGTTGCTGTCATTGCTGATATTCGTCATAAGACGGAGAGCAAATTTCTGTGCAACTCTTAAGTGCATAGGCCCGTCTCTCACCAAAGAAGAACGTGACTATACCATGTCTAGAGCTTCTTGTTTGTGTTCTAGGAGCACGATTGACATATTACATCCAGAAGTCCTTAGCTTTAAATACAGTTCCGACCTGTTATTGGACTGATTCTTCGACAGTACTTGCGTGGATACGAAGAAACAGTCAATGGGGTACATTTGTAGGAAATAGAATTAGAGAGATTTGTAAGCTCACCGAAATTTATCATTGGTTTTTTGTACCGGGTCACCTCAACCCGGCCGATTTACCTTCACGTGGTTCCCATCCTCAACAATTCGTGAGAAGCAGATGGTGGGAGAGACCACATTGGTAAAGAAGGCCAGAAGATGAATGTCCCAGAATACAAACAACCCCCAGGAGGAACTTGTAAGCGCCGAGACAAGAAAAACTGTGGCAACACTGCTTCGGGGACTTTAATCCGTCCACTTCGAAATCTTTATCCTCTTGAAATTTCAAGCCGAGAGGACCCCATTCTGCAAGCCGTGACTGAAGTGAGAACCACAAGTGGTAGACTAGTAAAACCTCCTAATGAAGGAGAAGCTCACAGTTGAACATTTTTGTTTGATTTTCTGCACTTGCCGAAATCAAAGGTGGTAGTGTGTTGAGATTCTAATTTTCTTCAACAGAGAGCAGCACGTTTTATTTATTTTTATTTTTGAGAATAACTACTTTTTAGGTGGCAGCACTTTTTTCTTTTTTTGAAGATATCTAGAATTTTGTTGTTATAGTAGTTGTTAGAATTTGGCGTGTGATATGTAAAGTCTTCTGTAAATAAAACTCTTCTAAGTTATATACGGATGAAAATGTATTTTTATCGTTGCTGAAGTTCTTAAGTACAAAGTATTATTTCTTTTGAGAAGATGGAATGCATGAAGCACAGAAGTTAATTATTTCGTTTTGATATCAAAGGTAAACATTTTGATTAATTTTATTCTAAAGGAATGGCTGATTTATCGAACCGGGTGTGTTCTCAACGGTGTTGAGTAGATTCAGACACACTAACATTTCTTTTATATTTTGATTTAACAACAATTAGTATACTAAAGGATATAGTGGCATATTTAATTACGCCATTGCTTTAGTTTGGTATGCTGTGTGTTATGTGTGCGCTAACAACGGGGAACATGTCAAACTAGAAAAAAATGCTTACTGCATTAACTTCTAGATCATGTGTTATTGGCACTCAGTTATTACTAACGTAATGTTGGAATTAAAAATTTGCAAACAATAAGTTTGTATTTTTCAATTAATTAAAAGTTCAAGTTGTTAATCTCGAAGTTTCTGTCTGCATTATATGGTGGACCTGGGTTTGAATGATAGTAAAGGTACAGTGGTATCTCCCTTAACGGACACTCCCAAATAGCGGACACTTCTAATTAACGGGCATTTTTACGAGTCCCAGTCCTTTTATATAGGACAATCCATGTTATTCCCTCTGGATAGCGGACACTTCGTATAGTGGACAGGTCTTATTGAAAAACTTTAAATTATTTTGGCAAACATTTCAAAATTATTTTAACAAGCAAGCTGAAAATATATGCTTATGAGTCTATACAGCGAACTTTTCCCGACTCCTCCCTTCCGTGCTTGACACAATAGAATTTTACCCTAAAATGTGCACAATGGCTTTCTTCAGCCCCTCACCCTTTCTTTCTTCCTATTCTTCCAAATCTCCCCGTGTTTCTTGGAGTTTAGAGGCGCAAAACAAATTTTTTTTTTTTTTGGGGGGGGGGAGGGGACCTGGTCATTGGTCACTGGCGACGTTAAAACTTTACTAGTCTATTCAGTTTAGTGCGACAGTGCAAACTGATTCAAATCGCGTTAAAATCGCTTCGAAAAGGAAGAGATTGAATTTGAAAGAAAAAATTGACGTTTTGGAAGTTGCTGAAAAGAAAAAGCTAAGTGGTCGTAACCTTGCCGAATGTTTCCACGGTGGTAAAACGCAGATTGGTGAACTTTTGAAGGATAAAGAAGGAATTCGAAAAATGTGGGTCCTGAATTCGAACGAAAATTTGAAAAATTTGAAGTTTCGTAAGACAGAAACTAGCGAAATTGACGAAGTGTTGATGAAATGGTTTCGTTCTGCTCGTGCAAAGAGCATTCCTGAAAGTGGTGTTTTGCTCTAAGAAAAAGCTAGAAAAGTCGGTGAAAATTTGGGATTAGAAACTTATAAGGCCTCAAATTGATGGCTAGAAAAATTCCGGACACGTAAAAACTTATCTTTTAAACAGATTTGTAGCGAAAATAATCTGCAAATTCAAATGAAGTAACAAATTGGATTAGAAAGCTTAAATCTTTGAGCAAAGGATATGATGACAGACATTTTCAATGCCGATGAGACTGGCCTATTTTACCGCGTCCTTCCGGAGAAGACCTTACGTTTGAAGGGGGGAAAATGTAATGGCGGGAAAATTTCAGAGCGGCTCACTCTTTTGCTGGGTTGCAACATGCTGTGAGACATCGAAACTCCAGTTGTTATTGGAAAAGCTAAGAAGGTTAGATGTTTCAAGTGTTTCAAAAACATTGATGTACGAAAGCTTAGTGTTTCGCGAAAAGTAAAATAAAAAAGCGGGGATGACCACTGAGATAATGAGCGATTTGTTGGTGGAGTTAGGCAACAAAATGAAAAACAAAAGGGAAAAAAACATTCTGTTTATGGACAATGCTACTTCCCATCCTGATTTAAAGCTCAAAAATGTTAATTTAGTATTCTTGCCTCCTAACACCACTTCGATGCTACAGCCACTTGATCAGGGAATTATCCGCACTTTTAAAGTACGATTCAGAAAGGTGCTTCTGAGACGTGCTTTCACAGATTATCTCCTGCAAATTCACCGAAGAGTTGGCAACATAGGTATCTGTTTTGGATGCACTTTCCTGGACTACGTCAGCTCTTTAAAATGATGAAACCTGGTTGCGTTCTAAAATGTTTTAAGAAGGCGGGATTTTTGAGTACAAGCGAAGTGGAAACTGACAGTACTACTGAAAAAAGCGAAAAAGAACTTGCGGATTTAGTAGCCAAATTTGGATTCAAATGTCACAGTTGAAGATTATGTCAAGATAGACGGCGATTTATCCATTGAGGAAGAAAACCTGTATGTTTCCAATTTCATTCATCGGGACACCACTGAAGCACTGGCCCTTTCTGAGGATGATGATGAGGAACGCCAATGTAAGATTGCAAAATCATTATTAGGAAGCACTGCAATACAACGAACAATTAAAACAGTTCTTTATGAACAATGAAGGTTTGGAGGGACTAGCAAAGCTAAATCATATGAAGATTCACCTTGACAAATAGGTTTGCTGTGTAAAAAAAGAGAAATCAAACTTTGTTAAGAGATTTTTTCAGTAGTAATTAAAATAATTTAGCTCCTAAACATTGCATTTTGAGATTATTTAATGCAAGATAAAAGGATTTGCACAGAATTAAAAGGTAAAGTAGTAAATAGTTATTATTTTCTCACCTAATTAATTTTTTCCTTTTTAATTAAAATTGCAGCCGTAATTTTCAATCAAATGTCAAACAGAAGTGAAAAAAAATTTTTGTAAAAAGGTTGTGTTCCCCAATAGCGGACACCGTCTAATAAGGGACAAAACTTTTGGCCCCTCTACTGTCTACTATTTGGAGGTACCACTGTATATACTTATTTCTTTGCATGTTGTATGTCACTGAAATAAAATTAAGTCATTGAGAATACTACAGCATACGGTGATGAACAAATGCCATTAAGGCTTGTTATGGATATCATTAATTGTTGCCGATTGCATTATATGGCGGACCTGGGTTTGAATCATGGTAAAGGTGCATACTTTTTCTTTACCTATTATGTGTCATTTAAGTAATAAAATTAAGTCATTGATGATACTACAGTATACGGTGAAGGAACAAACGCCATAAAGGCTTGTTATGGAAACCATTATATGGGGTTGACTACATTATATGATGGACCTGGGTTTGAATCCTGGTAAAGGTATATACTTACTTCTTTACCTACTGTACGCCACTGAAATAGAATTAAGTCATAGATGATACTACAGCATACGGTAAACGAAAAAAATGCCATAAATATAGTTAAGCCGCATATATAAAGAGCTGCCTCATAATTTTATTTTGAGAACTTCAAGAAATATTTAACTTCTTTGATTTTATGCAGATTCACATCAGAGTGTTAGCAAGGCTGCCTTACGGATGAGAAAACAAGAAATGGCTGATCGTGTCACCAGTTGTAAATCGGAATTAATAGGAGCAAAGGTTTTTGCAGTGTACACCTCACAGTGTACACCTCATTGATTCATCGGGTTTGTAAAAAATAAAAATAGATTAAAAATGTTCCAGCACAAGTAATTGCCATGATGGCTTTCAGACAGGCCTCCCTCCGTACGCTGATATCAAAATATTTTATTGATGCATGAAATCAAATCACAAAGAGTAAATATTTTGAAACTGAAGTAAATAAATACAGATTCTCTGAAATCTGTGGTCATACATTTTTTGTTAAAGTTTCGTATAACGATGATAACCAAAGAAGTTTCCGCAATTGAAGGGCATTTAATGTCTCAGATGGGATTCAAACTAAGAAGTGTGTTTACGCGTTATAAAATCTGCCACTCTTATTAGTGAAACTACTTCCATCGTTCATTTACCAATCCTAAAGTCTGGTATCACTGTCACATGATGATCATATACTTGATAACTTCGAAAATTACGGCGACAACGGCTCTCGCCAATACGCCCTGTTAGACTGAAGACCGGACGCTACGTAGCAATACCTGTATACGTAGACGAAGATTAATTTCCCAAGTTCGGGGCAGTTCATTTTTATAGGCCTGGGCGCCGGACGGACAGAACAAATCTGCCGACCAATTTGGGCAACCCTGGGCCTTTCATATACTTGATAACCTTTGAGTTTGACACCTCGGACCCCCAGACCATTAAGGTCCATCGTCCATGATACACCTGAAGACCAGTCACTACAAGAGAATGAATACGCAGTAGAGGGTTAATTTCCCAAGTTCAGTGGCATTTTCCATTGCTTTGGGGCTGGATGATGCCGGACAAACAGTACAGATCTATCATCCACTCAAGGCACCCCCAGCCCCCTCATATACTTGATAAAAAATATTCTCGTAAATTTAAGTATCCTTTACAGTAGAAGTACATATACGTTCTGATACTAAAATATAATACCGGAAATTTACTCGTAGACAAGCGTCCTGTACTTTTGTAACTGTGACGAAATTAACTGTATACGGAAAGACATCTTGTAACAAATAAAATCAGAACATTAACTTGAGTTTTATTTTTGTAAAAAATCTTCAGTTTATCCCTATTATCTTTCACTAAGCACATAGATTTAAATATTCGAGTTTTTATAATTTTCCCGGTCCATTTTTTTAAATCGTTTTCATTATACCGAAATGTAGGTACAAATCATTCAAAACCTTTTTTGTAATACAGTTTGTCCGGGCTAAAGGTATTCAAAAGTCATAACTTAGTTTTACGAAACTACCCATTAGAATTAAAAAAATATTTAAATAGAAAGAACATCTCACCAAGTTTTAATATCAATCATAGACTTCGATCATAGTATCATAGATTTTGATGTGTGCACCTTTTGTAGCACGGCAAACGTCTAAATGGTAATCCAGTTCTCTCCAAGTGTTTCGTAGCATATCAGGAGTTATTACACGAATTGCTTGAATGATACGCTTCTTCAACTCATCCACAGTACCAATTTTTTATTTATACACAACGGGTTTAATGAATGCCCAAGCAAAAAAAGTCTAATAGCGTCTGATATGCTACGAAACATTTGGAGAGAACTGAACTATCATTTAGACGTTAGTCGTGCGACAAAAGGTGAACACATCGAAATCTATGATCCTATGATATAAATCTATGATTAATATTAAAACTTTGTGAGATGTTCTTTCTATTTAAATAATTTTTTTAAAACTATAATTGGTACTTCCGTAAAAATAAGCCATGACTTTTGGATTTAGCCCGGGCACCCTGTATTGTTTAAAAGAGAGAAATATGCTTCTTTTATCATTACCGTGATTTTTTGTTATTAGATTCACCTTTAAGATCAAAGATATTCTTATTTTGTTAAGCCTGAAATAAATTTTTCATAAAAACGAAAAAAAAGATTTAAAATTAGGTCCAAATCTCTATGGCACTGCATAGATAACACCTATCAATAAATTTATAAAACTGAATTAAAAAAAACAGTGAAATGGTGAAGACAGAGGCAGCAATGTTTAGGCACGCAAAGCTGTCATTAAGTTGTGCGATAGCAAAAAGAACGAGAAAATTGTATTTCCGAGTGCTAAAATATAGTTTTCATTATCCTTCATAAGTTATGCGACTGTCGAAAATGTCGGATTTACTATGCATATATAACTTACATGAAATATAACTTAGTTATTTTCATTCACTGGCGAGCAAAATATATAATGCATAACAAAAGTTCTTTCTCAAAAATCTCTCTTTAATAAGAAACATAAATTTGTGAGGGAATATTTATCTAAACTATGTAATAAATTTGCTTTAAATTAGAGATCCCATAAATAAACTGATTCAATAAAATAATTATCTGATCGCGAATGAAATTTATTGACTATAAAAATTTCAAATTGCTGTATTGAGAATGAAGTGCATTATTTTCTCATCATTTATATAAATTGAAAAGTTCCAGCAATTTTAATGATTTTAGATGGTTTTATGACAGCTTTCTATCTGTTTCACGTGCCTTTACAGATCGACTTTTTTAATGCAACAAGCTTTTTTCTTGAGTACACGGTGTACATGAGTCTCACATCAAACTCATACACACCGTATGGGATTTTTATATCGAGAACATGGTGTGTATGAATCTTACATATACACCATGATTTTTGTTTAATAAATCGTGATTTAAGTTCCCGTTGATTACGTTAATCAACGTTAGTTAATACAAAAAGTAAGCTGTTGTTACATATGGCAATTTTGGAACTTGATCCATTACACTTTGTAGCCGAGACTGCTGGTCATTCATTTAAGGGGACACCGTATAGGTGGCCATCATTACCCCCCTACAAGCCGGTCCTGAAATTTAGAACTGAGTCAAGTGCCGACACCGGAACACTTGAACCCTCATCTCCAGGGGTAAATTTTGAGAATTTGGAGGAATTTACAGCCATGTTGGATTTTACGTGCACCAGCCGCCATTAGTGTACACGGTGATGGATTGGCAGCGACTGGCATCGAACCAGAGATGTTCAGATCACTGGTCCGCTGCCCTTGCCAGCTGGGCCTTCGCACCCACAAAAAGTAAACTAATGTTAATCCATGTGCGGTACAGTCGATTCAGGTTAATCGGACCACATCGGGACGCGATCATTTTGGTCCTAATAACCGGCTAATCCGATTACACGAACATGCCCTATTAGGCTTATGCAATAGAATTTGTTTCGGCTCTTTAGTATTCGGTCTGAATAAGCGGCTGGTCCGATTAACCAGTGATCTAATTAACCGGATTTGACTGTATATTAAAACGGAGACAGACTTGTAACATAACGTTGTTATGTAAAGGCGACGACTGACTTGTAACAAAACGTCCTAATGTTATGTAATGTAACACGAACATTCAGTTATCAGTGCATGGGAGCGAGAGACGACCCCCTCGCCGCGCAAGTCAAACCATTGTGCTCCACAAGGCTGCCGGTTTTTTCGCTGTCGGAATCCCACTGACCGTTACATTACAGTGCAGGTCACACTGAATTCGCTAAAGTGGAGTACCTTACGAGATTTACCGAAAAAATATGGGTGCAATTGAAATGTAATTCTCGCCTCTAATTTTGACAAAACAGATCACCTGTATGACATAAGAGGCTAAGTCTAGTAAGATTGTCACGTCTAGTTGAGAGAAAGGTACATATTAACAGTGCACAATTCTCCAATTTCATTACCTATCGAAGTCTATAGAACTTAACTTTTTGTTATAAGATGGTATGAGTAATGAGCTATTTATAGCAGTCAACCACGGTGAACAGATAAGTTTATGAAATACATGTGCAGGAAACATGATGCATTAAAATTATCGCAATTTCCTCTGTGACCCCCCCCCCCCCCCAAATTCAATTAAAAACAAATACAAAAAGAGACAAATCGTTAAAATTTAACAGTTTTTGTTGTTCCACACCTCTGGTGCAATCATCGGTTTTATTATATTTAGGTCTAAATAGAATTTGCTATCATTGTGCTGACATCTTGTTAGCGAAAAAGAAAAAGCTAAAATATATAAGCATAAATGTAACAATTCAGTAGATAATTCACAAAGAAATTTATATATAGTGGTCAAGGTGTGGTATCTATGCCTCGAGGAGAATTATTTAAAGGCCTTATTTGAATAGTGGCCAACTGAACTTCTAAAAAAATTGAGTTAGCATCACTTTCATGTTCATACAAGTCATTTCTATCTTATTTTTAAACTCGTACATCTCCAGCTTATTTCTGCTGTCAACAGAGGGCATTACAAATCAGAGTTCAGCAGTCATTTCTAAGCACTCATTAGACTTTAAGGCTCTGTATCCCAGAATAAACAAGAATGGAGTTGGTCCACGATTCAAATAAGGTCTTCATTTTACGTCGTATCTTATCATTTTGGATCAAAATAGGATCAAAGTGTTTAGAAATTTTGATGATGCTCCACAAATTTTTATTTCTGAACCTTCTTTTGGCATTTTCTTCAGTTAGATGTAACAAAATAATTTCGGAAACCAGATATGCAATTAACCAGATGTAATTAACTATTTAATTTTCAATTATTTGTCTAATTTAATTATTTTTAACATTCCTAAAAAACCTTCAAACGTACACATTATTTTAAAAAAAACCTTTTTGTGTTTTCTTCAACTTATATTGCGTAAGTTGCATAAATTTACATTATAAAAAATTCTATTTAAAAATCAAATGAAATCACATTATTTACCTATTTAGATTTAAGTCTTGCAAAAATGGAAAATCGATTCAATTTACAGCATATTGAATTTGTATTAAAATTTATGCAACTTGGCTATTCTTTTATTTCCCTCGACGTTTAGACAAAATTATCTAGAGGTAGGATTAGCGATTAACAGTACTGCATAACTGGAAATGTGATAATTTCACCCTAAAATATAAGTTTTGAATAGGAAAAGTATGCGTACCATCTCGTTAAACACAGTAGAAAAATATTTTATGATATCTGTGGATGCATTCTAATCTGAACCCTGGGCACATAACCTAACTGTTACACGTCATTTTGCTTCCCAATCAAAATGATAAAATGATCCTGGACCCTAAACGTCACTGGCAAGTGACAGCTCACTGAGAGTGACTTATTATGGGAGGGCACGCAACCATTTGTCAAGGCAGGGTAAACCGACTTTTGCCCAGTTAGAAACAACGATTAGTATCAGTCCGGAGAAATTAACGTTACTTCTATGCAAACACATGGCTAGATGCCAACAGTTAGGGTGTTTCCAGTATTTGTATTGGGGTTTGAAAAGTACGAATTCCCTTTCATTTAAATTGATATAAATTTTACTTGGAATATAAAAGTCTCGATGCAAATACATGGTTATAATACAGAATTTGAAGCACCGAACAAAATAAATGAAAAGGAACGTCTCTTACATACCTTTATCGTTCAACATTCATTTTATTTTATAATTTCAACAGCATAAGCATAATTTTTCTAGGTGTTTTACACACACACACACACACACACACACACACACACATATATATATATATATATATATATATATATATATATATATATACAATCACTTCCAAAAGTTAAGCACGGAGCGGTAAAATGTGAAAAAATGGACAAGTAATGCTTTGATTGACATGAAATGCTGCAAGTAAGTAGCTCTATGTTTATTCATAACGTCTAGCCGTCACTGTAGATGTGCAGGTCGGTGCGATATCCCAATGAAATCCCTGCCCAGACCATGATGCTTCCACCGCGGAATGCGTGATGTTCGGTGATGTTCTCGGACCGATTGCGTGTGCCTTGTTCCCTCCAGACCCTTACACGCTTATCATCGGGTTGTAGGGCAAATCTGGACTCATCTGTGAACATAACGTTGCCCCAATCATACACAGTCCAATTCACATGCTGGCGGCACCACTTTAATCGTGCCCCTTTGGATTCGACGGATAAAGGAACACAAACTTGTGGTACCCGGGAGTACAGACCATTTATGTGTAGCCTTCGATGAACAGTAGTGGCAGATATCGGCCATTGGTAAGAACCAATGGCCGCTGCAACCATAGATGTCACACGTGTGGAGGTCGATCTTCGATACCGCTTGGCTAAAACAGCAATATATCCATTTTCCGAAGGGGGTCGTAACCCTTGGACGACCGGCTACAGGTCTTCGGACTACAGGTCTTCGGACAACAAAGAGCATCATCTGTGATAGACTGCCCTGCTTCAATGCGTCCGACAGCCCGACAGCGTTCAGAATCTTCCATTCGTCTTCTGGAAGCCATGGAAACACGTCTAGCTTGAAAACAAATAGTACGAATGTTCTAAACACCTTTCATCAGCACTTACATGCAACTCCTGTAACCCTTCACAATGCCGGCTTCTTATACGACTGCCTTTTTTTCATATTTCTCGACGCGGAACCTTGATTGGCTGGACATATTTGCATGTCCAGCCAACATATTTGCATACTCCCTTCTACCTTTGCAGCAAATTTCAGCTTCTTTAATTCAGATTGGCTTACGGAAATTAACATTTTCCTCTCCGTGCTTAAGTTTTGGAAGTGAGTGTATATATATATATATATATATATATATATATATAATATACCGGGTGCATTATAAATTCATGCAAAGTTCAAAAATTCGTAATAAAAGAACTAATGCTCTGAAACATGTTCTGTTTGCACGAATAGGATCAGAGAGACATCGGATTTTTTTCCATGTAAATAAAAATGTTTCCGAAAGTAACCGAAAGATGGCGCTTTTACATTACCACGTTAAGTGTGCATTGCAGGAAAGACATGCGTTACCTGTTGTCACCTTCATGCAGGATGGTGCTCCGCCCCACATTTCACGTGATATCAAGAGGTTCCTGCTGGAATCTTTCACTGAAAACCGAGTTCTATAAGTCGCGGTTGTAAGGTTCAGTGGCCCTCACGGTCACCTGTCTTGACCCTGGCAAATTTTTAGTTGGGGGGATGCTTAAAGTCTCATGTGTACCGGGGCTCCCCAACCACTTTCGTGGAACTGAAAAATGCCATTTGACAGACAGTCGATGCCATCGATGCTACAATCCGCTGTAATGGGCTTATTGACACGCCTCACTTGCCTATTACCTTGTGTTGGTAGTAATGTTAAACATCTGTTACTTTAAAATAAATGCGCCATCTCCTGTTATTGTGATATGTTTGATTTTCTGTTTGAGTTTGCCTGATTTGCATAAAACGCCTCAGTATGACGTGTGAGCGCCCTCTTTTGGTTACTTTTAGATACTTTTTTTTACATGGAAAAAATCCAATGTCCCTCTGATCTTATTGGCACAAACAGAAAAATTTTCCGAGCATTGCTTCTTTTATTATGAATTTTTGAACTTTGCACAAATTTATGACGCACCCGGTATATATACATATACAGTAATGGAAATTTATTTATGAAATATCACATTTCATTCACATTAATACATAGTAAAGCCGCCTTTCTTCATCAAAGTTGCTTTTATTCTAGATGGCAATGATAAAAGAAGATTTTGAATGTACTTGTGTTGAATTAGTTTCCAGTTTTAACAGATTGAAGCTTTCAATTCTACAAGTGATGTGTACTGAATCCAATCTGCATAAACCTTTCGAACAAGCTGTCTCCAAACGTTTTTGATGGGGTACAAATCAGGACTATTAGGTGGATATTCTAAAAGATCAACATTCTGTTCGTCAAACCAATTTTTCTTTGCATTTGAAGTGTGAATACTTGCATTGCTTTGCATGGAGATGTAATCTAAACTATAATATTGCCATGCAAATGGAAGAAAAGAATTTTCTAAAACTGAGCTGTAATCAAATGAATTCAGGCGACCATTTAAAAATACAATTTCACTTCTGCCCTCATAAGCAATCAATGCCCAAATCATCAAACTTCCGCCACCAAAATTTCTGCTGAATGTAGATTTTGATTCTTTTCGGAGGTCCCCCCAGCAATACTTCAAACTATCAAGGCCATCCAAATTAAATTTCTTTTGATTGTAGAAAATGACTTTCTTCCAATTGTCGCCCTTTGCCATGTACTTCTCGCAATGCTGAAAATACATCTGCTTGTGACGCAGAACTATCTTTCCAGACTTCATCTTCGACCATCTCAAGCTCCACGAAGAATGTAAAATTTGCCTAACTCTTCTAGAAGTAACAGGAAGGGATAGATCTGCACAAATCTGCTTTGAACTGTGGCCGGTTTTTCATAGAAGCTGCAGAATCCCCCTTTTCTCCATCTCAGTTAAACGTGGATTACCTTTTTTGTTAAAATTTTTGACACAATTTGCTGAATCTTTTCTATAGTTATAAATCACACCAACTGGACTTTTAATTAATTTACTAATTTCCGTAACAGATTTTACACATTCTAAATATGCAGCGATTTTGGCTCTTTTGTCCTCAGACAACACCTTTCGTTTGTCCATCGTGAAAAATATGACTGAAACGAACTGCTTCCAATATACACTGTTTATCAAAAATTAAGGAGCGATTACTCAAAAAGTTACTCGTAGAATTTAATGAAACTTATACACATTATACAACGCATACATAGGTAGAAACCAGCATAAAAAGAAATCGCCAGACAATTATGGTGTTATAGAAACTAGCATATGTATACAATGAACAAATCGGATGTGTCAGTTTGGTATAGGAAAAGTAAATAAATAGGGCGTATGATCCCCCCGAGAAACAATAAAGCCCATACAGCGATGTGTGATGGTGTCAATTATGCGATCTATGAGTTCGGTAGGAAGTGAGAGCCATTGCTGTTGCAAAGCAGTTGAAAGCGTGGCTAGGGTCCCAAGACGAGTATTGAGAGCAACTTTACGTCATCCTAAAGCATCCCAAACATGCTCGATAGGATTCAGGTTCGGTGGTTGAGCTGGCCACTCTGTGGGCTGAATTGTTTCCTGCTCTAGATAAGCATCCACTATGCGAGCCCTGTGCGGTCTCGCGTTATCGCCCTGTAACACGAAACACATAACGCCCTGTAACACGAGCGCACATAATCATCAAGGATGTCATCTCTATAGGTGTGAGCATTCACATTTCCACGGGGAAGGCCATGGAGGTCTGTCCTTCCAACCAAAGAGATACCACCCCAAACACAGTCACTGCCTGATCCGTATGCATCTCTTTCACGGATGTGTGATGGATGAAAACGAGTTCCAGGTGCTCTCCAAATCAAAATGCGCGTACTATCGCTTTTGAGGCTAAGCCTGGACTCATCCGTAAAGAGAACAGCCCTCCATTGATCACGTGTCCATTGGACATGTTGACGTGCCAACTGCAAACGTTCCCGCCTATAGCGTGACGTGAGCGGGACGCAAATGGCTTGTCGCATCACAAAAGACCACTTTCGGGAAGTCTTCTGCGCACCGTTGACGTTGATACTAACCTTCCAGAGCTTGCAGTGAGGGAGGATCTGCAGACGGAGTTTGCAGACGGAGTTGCAGTTCTATTCCTTCGTGCGCATAATGACAAATATCGGTCATCGGCACTCGTCGTAGCGTATGGCCGTCCTTATCTGAACCTCGTAGATGCCGAATCTGGGATTATAAATTGTTGCCAAAGTCTATGAAACACAGACGGACTCACATTTAGCCATCTGGCCACTTCTGTCTGACTTTGTCCTGCCTCTAGTCTCCCAATAGCTCGCCATCGCAGTTCTTCGGTCAAATGATGCTTGGAGGTCATTGTTACAATTTGGCTATGCCAGATGTCTAATCTCAGTCTCGCAGATACAATTGCCACCTTGCTCTGAGACATGCACTTTTATGCACTTTTATCCTCGCAAATGACGTATTCTGACTGCAGCGCCACTATTTTGCATAATGTAGTATTATTCAGCACCTTTTACTTAACAACATATTCAAATTTTACACAGTTTGGCCTAGTTTTGAACGAACTCTTTTTGTGATTTTTCCTTAATTTTTTATAACTATTGTATAACGCTTTTTATGTCTACTGCGAATGTCACGTTAATTGGTTTTATGTAATTTTTTGTCACATTATTTCAGAATAGCCAATGAAATATGATATTTCATAAATCAATTTCCATGTTTGTATGTTACGAAAGTCTAATTTTTGATCTTATGTTTTTGTTTATTATTATGTAGGAAATTTCATTTCCTTAAATCATTTGCTATGCATATATATATAATTTAAATATAAAAAAATTGCGTTCAAGGAATTACAGAATTATCTCATCTACATTCTCCTTCGACGGTTGAGTAATAATATCATATTTCTTGCACACGGTTACTAAATATTTCATAAAAATGTTATTACATTAATAATAAATCATAATTAATTGTAAAAACTGGTCTTGGAGTTTGAATTTGTAACGCTGTTTTCATTTTCCGCTACATGAGTGCTAATATATCTGAGACCTATAACCTAAAGCTGATTTTGGGTAGCTTCAAAATTTCAAGTCGGCAGAGGGACTCAAACCCGTAGAGCCTGAAACAGGAATCTAGTACCCTAGCCTTTCAGTCACTGTCTGAGCCAATACGACAATAATTTTATAGCAAAATTCTGAGAAAGCCGCATAACACAGTTTTATAGAACGGTATTGTAATTAAGTTCAGGCTATCTGAGAATACCGAATTTATTTGATTATCGGCATTTATGTACCTGTAAATAGTTGACAAAAATATATTTTATAGAAAAAATTGGTGGGCAGTGATTAACCCCCCTATAGAGAGAGAGCCATTACAATCCCTCAAAATGTCAATCCTAAGGGGGGTGGAATTCTCGAACTGTCAACTGGATTCCTCCCACCACAAGAGTCTGCAAGAAGAGGAAATGGGAAATACGATTTTTTTCTTAGTACATAGCAGCCTTAAAGTTTTCACTTGAACTGAAAATTGGCAGCTGATGCTCTTCTTTAAATAACTTGTATTTCCTTTCCACTGATCGGATGAAAAATTTAAAAAGCATATTTAGAAATAGAAATTCACTCTCATTAAGAAACAGAAATAAAAATTTTCTGAATTTTCATCAAACTCGACGCTTCAAAAATAGTCGGATACCTAATGAGTACACCACGTGGATGTTCAGATTAACCCGAGTTGTTTGTCCAATGAGGGTGAAAAATCGTGTATCTCGGAAAATAGTTCGTTAGTTTGATACCAGTATTAAGTGCAAAACCAATCCACGATAGTTGCATAAATATTTTTTGAGCTACAATGCTTACGTGCTGCTACAAACTATATTCAACCAATATGAATAATTGTTAAATCGAATAAAAATAATCTTAAATTTTATCATTAATTCCATTGAAAAGGAAGTAGAATTTCTAAAGCAAAAACCAATTTCAAGATCGAGTTCCTACTGGAGTTTTTGCTGAGGTTTAGCCGCTATGGGTTTGTTTCTTCATTGATTAATGTCAGTTATTATTTGAGTAGCTTTTGAGTTAATGAAGCTGTTTCGCTCGGTTTACAAATTTATATTTTACGTGATGAAAGCAAGATATTAATCATAAATTGGCTTTTATTGAAGAAGAGATTTTTTGGTAAAACTTTACCCCAGTGTTTTTTAGACCCCTTTCCATTTGGGAAAAAATGAAATTTTGATTATGTTGTCCTTTTTTTTTCTTTATCGTAGGATTTTAAATTCTGATACAGAAAATAGGGTTTTAATTGATTTCATTCATAATATTCACACTTTACATTAACGTGTTGATTTGACTTTTACTTACCTCATCCGTTAAAAGTTCCTAAAGCTCACGAAACTCATCTTATAAAATGTTCTTAATGTTTGTGTTCATGTTGATGGAAAGGAAGTTTAAAAAATAAATCTGTCGTTTTTGCCACTTTATATTCCTTTGTCTGTTTTTCATATAATTATCAAAATTCTAAACATAATTACGCATATGTCGAATAATAAGGCAACCAACGAAACTTACGAACAGGAACGTTAGTTTAAGGCCAGGGGTCCACTGGCAACTTTTAATTTGGGCGATTAAACAAGCGAGGTTGTCGGTGGCTAAGTCGATAGGGCGCTGGTGTGTTGCAAAAGTTCTGGAGCATTCGAATACCGTGGATGACTTTTTTATTTTTTATTTTTAAAGATTGAGGTTTAATATTATTTTTTGTACGTTAAGACTTGTGCAGCAGAAGTTATCGTGTGAAAATCGCTGCTAATAACTTACATAAAGTTACTCGGAAAATATGTTTAATTTTAGCCTAAATAAACTTGGAACATCTGATAGTATTATCTCCTTCCATTAAAGAATATATTCTCTTTTCATATTAGAATCGCTGAGGAAAAAATATTTCTTAATTCGTTTAGTCTTGTAATTATTCCTTTCATCCGCGAAAATTTCCAAATATATATTATATAAAAAAAACTGTACTCTTCAAAGGCATATCTATTGAGAAATTTTCTCAGAAATATATTTTTAACGATGGTAATCAAAACTACTTTAAGTTTCTCACCGCTTCTTCACGTTAAGATACAATTCTTTATCAATACTTACTCAGAGGAATTAGTCTGGGACATTCATGTGTGCTTCAAAATTACATGATATGTTTAAAATTATTCCAACGTATATTATTTTTATGGAAAATACAAATCTGTCTTATATATAATGTAGTAGGAGTAAATAGAGACAGACATATGTCTCGATACATTAATTCGTAAAAATTAGAACATGTTTCTTGAAGTAAGTCGTTCGACAAGTTCCATGATAATTTCGGGCTAGAACGTTAGTTAAATAATGTTTTGCACTTCACGTATCAAAAGCCCGTCGAAGGGTAAAAGACTGTTTTCCCTGCGAGTTCCAAACCGGCAGATTAATTAATATTTAATTTTAGGTAGATCCGGATGTTTTAAACAAATAAGTTTTAAATTATTCTGTACTACAGACTCGTCTATCAGAAATTACGAAAATTGATACTAATAAATTATAAAACGTTACCCCACATATATGTCGTTTGATATAAGCTTAAATAAACCTTTTCAAACGTTGGTCATCGAAGGAAACATCTTCTATTATTTTATATTTGTTATAGTAGTTTGCTGTTGTGTTTGACTATCGATGGATTTCTTTCCCGATCAGACAGATATTTAAGTACGCAACATTTTGGCATCCCTGCGGGGATACGAGTATTATTCCGATAGTCAAATTTTATTAAGTTAAACCGTTAAGAAAAGAAAAATACGTCAAATACAGCAAAACCGAAAATGAATTTAGATAACGCAAAACAGCAACGAAAGTCATGTAGAGCATCATTTACAAGAACTGTAAATAAGTTACAAGAAATGATGGCTGAAGATGAACCTGACTTAGATAATATGGAAATGGTGTTGGACCAATTATTGGAAAAACAAGAAAAGCTACGAAGTGCTGAAGAGAAGTTTTTTGAACTACTGCAATTAAAAGGCTGCTCTCAAGATGAATACGATAAGGAATACGAAGCAGCCATAGATTATTACGAAAAAGTATCCGAGTTCAAAATGTAGTGCAACAGAATTAAATCAAACCTAAGTATGTGCGCCGAAAGTGGTGTTATGTCTTCAGAAGCAAGGACGGTTGCAAAACAAAAATTTCCAGAAATTGAGCTTAAGAATTTTGATGGAGCTCCAAGAAATTGGCTAACCATCTGGACTCAATTCAGCAAAATAAATGAAGATAAATTGTTGTGCGTGGCAATTTTCAGTATCTATTTCAATCTACAAAGCCGATTCAATAGCAAGACAAATTGTCGAGAGTTTTCGTGCAAGTGAAACAAACTTCGAAAAAGCGGTCATCTACTTAAAGGACAGATTTGGAAATGAAATTATTTCAATACAGATTTACGTATGTGAATTATTGAAGCTTGTTATAAAGGACAAAACACAAATGAACTTGTTGGAACTATATACAAACGCAACTACGTGAATTAGAGTCCTTGGGCGTCACTCAAGAAAAGTTTGCTTATATGCTCTTTCCCCTCATCGAATAAGCACACCTCACGGATTTGATAAAAATATGGGAAAGACAAAGAAACATTTGTATTGAAACAGGTAAGAGTGATTTAGATTTATTAATGGATTTTGTGGAAAATGAAGTGGAAACAGAATTCAAAATTAAAATGACGCGTGATACTTTTAGTTCAGAAAAAACTAATGTTAAGAAAAATAAGTACACTGAACAAAAAACGTGGTATACCGACTACATGTGAACTGCTTAATGCTAATATTAAGTGTAGTACTAACACTAGTGAAAATTTAAGTTTGAAAGGTTTGACTGTATTTTTTGTAAAAAATCACATACGTCAGAAAACTGTAATGAAGCATCTTCAATGAGTTTGGATTATAAAAAATATTGTTAGAAAAAAAAATGCTTGATTTGTATGCTTGAAAAGAAATCACAGGGCTAATCAGTGTAAATCAAAGCATAGGCGTTCCATTTGCAAAAATCGACATTTTGTTATTTTATGTCCGGATTTAACAAATAGCAAAGTTGATAATGTCTCGAACGTAGAAGGAAATGAAAACAAAACAAGCACTCTTAGGCCTCTTTCAGACGATGAACATTTCTTGATTCAACTGATTTGCCTTGTTTATTTTCATGTAGTTGACTACTGTGTGAGGTTCTTTTCACACGAGGAGCGGCACCCAATTCAAGGCGAAACCTTCTCTTCTGGGGTTGTGGCAACCCTTCGTGTTTCAGCAGCTACACGCAGGCGAAAACGCGACTGAAAAATGATGTGGAAGAAGACAGTTTACTACATTAAATTATGTGTATATATTCTATCCATAGTCCATACTTTAATCTACACCTAAAATAATTACAATATTTCCCATAAAAATATTTTTCAGGCAAATGTATTGTAATCTACAAAACATATCAAAGGAAAAAATATTGCTGTAAAAAATTAGTGATATATACTTAACTAAATTTAGATAGAATTTGTATAAACATAAAAGATATACATGTATACAAAATTTTAGCAATTTGGGACGATCAGTTTTGAAAAAATAGTGCTCACAAGTTTCAAAATAACAGTTTTTAGAAAAAGCCATTTAAAGTTTAAATTTTCTATAAATTACTTTACTATTAGCTTTATACATTTGGCCATAAAATCGTTTGTAATATCGACTTCATTTTTTTCATAAGATTCCTTTTATTCCATTCATCATAATTAAATCATAATAAAAAATTGAGTTTTTTTAAGGTTTTAAGGTGATTTCCCTCCTTACATTTTTAAATTTCAAAATCTTTAACTTAAATATTATACTTTTCTTCTACCAATACCTTTCTTTTACACTAATTTTATAACACAATATTGGTCTTTGATTTATAATGATGTAGGGGAATATAGAATTAAGAAAGCATCATTACATGGCACTCAGGTTTTTACTTACAAAAATACAAAATGTATTATTTTTATATTTGCTCTTCTAATTTTTTAAATCGCATTTATTTTATTTGTAGGACAATTATACCTGATTCTTACTTTAAAAAAAATTTATATTAATTAAATTGCACACCTGAAAGGGTTAATGCAAAATCCTCCCTCATATGGAAACTATTCAAATTGTAGGCATAAGGCGATGTTCACATTTGCGAATCTAGATAAATTTAATTAAATAATGGGTAAATTCGCGCAATTTGGTGCTCCCACATATATTTTTAAGTGAAACAGTCATAACCTGTACTAATCGATGTAATGCTGTTTCATAAGTAATGTAAAGAGAGTGACATATGTCACCATAGAAACATCAAATAAACAACCAATGATAAAGAATATATTTCGTTGAAATGACCAAATAAATATTTCTGTTCATTTTTTAATGACAATGCGGCTTCTAAATAAATTTTTTAAAAAATTCTAAAGAAGTTAAAAATTTTGTTTTAATTTTGGAGTTTTTTACCACCATTAACAAAATAACAAATGAACTTTTAAATTTGAATGGTACCGACTACTTTATTGAGCAGGCATCTGTATTTATTTATATCGATATTTGCAAGGGGACTGGGATGTCTGCGAAAACTAAAAAGTTGGAAATTTGGGCTATTCTTTTAAAGCCCATATCTTATACAAATATGCATGTATCATTATGATTTTTTATGTTAATTTAGTAAGACCTTTATGAATATTTTAAGATAAAAAAAATTCTTTTTGGATTGAAAGATAAATTTAAAATAACAATATAAACAAACATACTTTTCCCCCTGAAATTTTTGAGGTATTCAATTTGTAACACTTTTTCAAAAATTTAGTGAAAATCTTACCTTGAAATCTTCTGTGATGATTAAACACAGTTTATTTTATATAGCTAACCCATTTAAATCTTTGTTACACTATTTTTAAAAAAAATTAAAAATTATAAATTTCACTTATCAGAAATCTGCATATTTTTGTCATACATTTTCACCATTTACAAAAATATCTTAAGGTTTAAAAATAAAAATATAGGTTATATTGATACAAGAGCACTTATTCTATTGACGTTTAAAATTACAGAGATGTACTTGCAACAGATTTTGCAGAAAGTGTACCATTACATGAAAATATCACATTTTGAGAAAAATGCAAAAAATACTTTCCCATTATATGGGATTTAAATGTATGTTTACATTTTTAGGTTGCTAATAATTGTTGTTAGAGTGTTAAAAAGTACATAAATTATATATATTTGTAATCTTCAGAATCCGCTGTATTTTTTAAGCAACAAATTCAAAAATTAATTTTTTTGAAGTCGGAATAAAATTTGCGTGCCAATGCCCTCCAAGCTTCACCCCTTTTAATTTTATCGCTATATTCATCACACCTCATGTCCCATATCGCGGGACTAATACGAATTTCTTCGATGAATTGTTCCACATTCAAACTTGCAATTGAAACGCTTTCCATACTGAACTGAGCTCATGCAGCTAGGCGGTTGGTGTGAAGAGCGTACCTTCAGTAATGTCTTTTGTGTTGAGTCTACTCATCGGGATGAGAACGTTATCGGCACATGTGCCAGATGGCAAACCCGTCTGAGCATCGAATTCACTCCGTGTGAAAAGGTTCCGGCGATTCCCATACATTTGCTATGGTGGCTACACTCCTTGACAGCCGCCTGGAAATCAGTTTGATCAACTATGTGCCTCTTCTGAAAAGGGCCTTAACAATCATGTTGATATGTCAGATGTATTTTTACAAACTATAATTGTTAGAATTCAGAATGGTCCCAAGGAAATGTTTATTCGAGCTGTTTATGATAGTGGGTCTATGAAATCTTATATTTGTGAAGACGGTGCACAAAGTATGAAATGCAAGTGCATTGCAGAAACAAAAATTAAGCAATCTCTGTTTGGTAGTGTTGAAACCCCTGAAAATGTGTATAGAAATTATTTAATTGAATTAAGTGATATTAATGGTAGAAATAAGTGTAAATTAGAAGTACCGGGTGGCCATAATTAAACTGACAGTGCTCACAGTGTTCTGTAGCGCGATCTATTTGCGAGAGTGACGCCACATTTTGTAGGAAGATTAAACAAGACGGGGGACGAAGGATTCCGCGAAAAAATAAATTAGTTCCAAAAGTCACCGCTAGGGGAATATTTGGCGCTGTGTAATAGAAAATAGAGTGTTAACAAATGCAAATTAATACGGAATAAAATTACCCTTTATTATGCACATTTTCCCAGATTGCACATTAGAACAGGTTTCCGGTCCTGTCGGGGTAATGTTCTCATAGAAGAATGGACCTACGATAAATTCCGCTGTGAACCCACACCAAACAGTTACCTTTGGTGAATGTAAGGGAATTTCTGTGACTGCATGTGGTGATTTGTCATCCCAAATTCGGCAGTTCTGGGTATTCACAGTTCCATGCAGGTAAAAGTGGGCCTCGTCTCCCCATAAGATTTTCCACGGCCAAGCATCATCCACCTCCATTCTGGCAAGAAAGGTGAGAGCAAAAGTCAATCGCTTATCATGGTCGGGGTACAGTAACTCCTGTACACGGCTGATCTTGTACGGATAGAAGTTGATAATCTTTCGTAAGATTTTCCATACCGTACTGTAAGGCATATCCATATTCCGAGCTAATCCACGAGCGCTAGAGGTGGCAGCAATATTGTCTGGTCCTCTGTCGACAATCGCCGTGGCAACTGCTTCGATTGTATCCTGTGGTACAGGTTTTCGTCCTCTGCCTGACTGAACCTTCAGAGAACCTGTTTTCTCAAACGTCGCAACCATTGCTTTTAGCCCATTAACTGACACAGGACCGTTACCTTTAAGCATTTTTTTGCGCGTTCTAAAAGCACGAAGAGCAGCTGACGCGTTGCACTGGTTGAGGTAAAAGAATTTGACCAGTAACGCACGCTCGACTAAAGAAGGAGACATTGCACATAAACTTTCAATCCGATTGATTCGAAACGTAACACATTGCCTTTTAAAACCCAAGCAGCTGGCACTGTACAAATGGATGTAACGTGAAATTTGAATAAAGAACTTCTTCTTCTGCTCAGCGTACGTGATATTGCAGATCACGAGACTTTATCGGTGTTTATGTAGATTTTGCGCTTTTTTAAAAGTGTTGCCATATTGCACTTGAACTAAATAAGAAAATGTGCATAATAAAAGGTAATTTTATTCCGTATTAATTTGCATTTGTTAACACTCTATTTTCTATTACACAGTGCCAAATATTCCCCTAGCTGTGACTTTTGGAACTAATTTATTTTTTCGCGGAATCCTTCGTCCCCCATCTTGTTTAATCTTCCTACAAAATGTGGCGTCATTCTCGCAAATAGATCGCGCTACAGAACACTGTCAGCACTGTCAGTTTAATTATGGCCACCCGGTACTTGGCCAAAAACATATTTCTTCTGAAATTAAACAGGTTCCATGTGGTCCTTGGTTGCATGAACTAAAGTTACGCGGAATAAAAATAAATGATGTGGAAAATAATAAATTGGGGGTTAATAAATAAATAAAATCGTTAATCGGTGGAGACACTGCAGGAAAATTGTTAACTGGTAAAATTGTGGGTCTCAAATGTGGCATTACGTCTATAGATACAAAATTGGGATGGACTGTTATGGGAAAATTAAATGCAAATCGTGGCACTGAGCCAAATTCTGAGAGTTCAGCTTCTTTTATTTAGTCTCTGCTTGTAAAAGATCGTTGTATAAGTAATCTTTAGAAACTGGATGTTTTGGGAATTACTGAACCTTCGCTAAGCAAAACTAAAGCTCGGTTACAGGAGGATACCCAGAAATATTTTGAAGAGACTGTTAGTGTAAAAAGTGAGGAGCGATACAAAGTAGCATTGCCTTAGGTTCTAGATAGTTCAATTTTACCTGATAACAAAATAAATGCAGAAAAATCTATTTTAAGTGCCAAAAGAAAATTAACAAATTCTGGAAAATTTAATGATTACTGTAATGTTTTTGAGGACTGGCTAGCTCATGGCATAATTGAAAAGGCACCAAAAGATAAACTAAGGGGGTGTTCATTATTTGCCTCATAGGGCAGTGATTAAGGAAGGTAGTACTACGAGTATTATGCCACTATTTAATGCTAGTTCCCATTTATCGGGCTTCTCATCATTAAACGAGTGTTTGTCTACTGGACCAAATTTAGTTGAAACGAATCCATCGATTTTAAATTTTTTCGTATGAATTACGTAAGTGTTAACTCTGATATCGAGAAGATGTTCTTGCAGATCGCAATAAGATTAGATCCCTTTATAGATCCCTTTTGAAAACCATGAGATGGCCGCCGAAATTTATGAAATTACCCTCCATGTTTGACAACTGGTATGAGACAAGCATGATCATATGCTTGTGTAGGTGTTCTTCAGACATACGCAAGTCCTGCTGCAGGAAAGAAAGTGAACAATGATTCGTCAAACCAAATGTCATATTTCGACGTATCACTCGACCAGGATTTGTGCTCATGGCACCACTGTAGAGGACGTTTTGTTTTCACATCTGTTACAAGTGGCTTGGGAATTACTACTCTGGCGTAAATGTTATGTCAGAGTTGCTGTGAAGTTTTCTTTTAACTGTAATGGTTGATACTGGAGCCTGGAAATTCAGATAGAGCTCTACGGTCACTTAGGCTGCAGTTCTCTTCTTTTTTGATGTCACAATCCGCTTCAATACCCGTCAGTCTCTTACACTTAGTTTCTTCTTTCGTCCACTATTGTTTCACAGAGGATGTCTTTCCGTGCGCTCTGTATGTCGTCATGACTTCCGATATCATAGCTCGGTAAACACCCAAAACCATGGGGGATGATGTAACAGAAACTCGAAATAGACGTACTTCAACAATTTGCCCTCTGCAATGTCTATAATGTTTGATATCTTACGCTATCTCCAAAAGAGCCTGATGCTCATAGTTTCATTAGTGCTACCTTAGAGTAGAATAATGTATACAATATATTCTATAAAAAAATACTGGTCCCTAGGCTTGTTTGTAAGGAATACGAAGCACTTTCATAAACACCGCTAATATTGATATGTTTCCATTATTTTGATAACCACATGTATTTATGTATTTATTTATTTATTTATTTCTCTCAAGGGAAAAACGTAGTATTTTTTTCTATAAAGTTATCTTTTTAGCGATAGTATTCGAAATTACTTCACATATCTTGCCAATTCTTCATATAGTGAAAGAATTCTTTATCATTTCACTCAAAACATTTAAAGTGCTGTAAACATTGTAAATTCACTCAAAACATTTTGAAGTGCTTCGAAATTACATGACTTCTTTAAATTTATTCCCATACTGTTTATTTTAATGGGAAATTAAAATTTCACTAATATATGATTTTGTAGTAGTGGATTTTGACCATTCAATGAATGGATGTTTCCATTCATTGATTTGCAAAGATCCGAGCATAATTAGACATATTTCATACATGAAGTTCGTACGGGAATAGTCATAGTTAACGGGTTTCGTAATACATTTGGACTTGAACTTTAACACTTTTGGACAAGAACGTGCAAAAGTACTATCGTATAATCTATTATGTTCAGTATGTTTGCATTTTTTGCATAAAAAGTATACTTTCAGCGACATAATGGCATTTGAAAGGTGAAAGTCAACACTTCTTCATTAATCCGAGCTATATTGAGTTTATTGGACATGCTGAAGCTAACGTAAAAGCTCATATCTGTATGATGAGATGTTAGTTCTTAACACTGTAAGCCCACTTTTGGACAGGAACGTTCAAAAGAATTAACGTAATACATATACGTTAAGTATCTTTGAATTTTTCCCCTTAAAAAGGATTTCCCAATCCTAATGATGGCTGCGCTATCATTAGGACTGTGAACAACTATCATATCATGATATAGAAATAAGATTTTACATACACCACATGGCAGCGCGTACAATAATCTCGATACAACTCAGAATAAGGAAAAAATTGTGTTTACTTTCACCCTTCGAATATATCTATGTTAAGGACACACAGAACACCTCGACAACCAATATGGAACGATTTTAGTGAAACGTTTATGAACATGTATTTAATTGCAGAATACAGATATATGGAAAATATTCATATATGAGTAAATACATACATTATATCTTATATTCAAAGGGAAAGGGGAGAATTAATTATGTTATATATATATATATATATATATATATATATATATATATATATATATATATATAATGTATCAACATACAACATATATATGATAAAACATACATATATGGTCTCATAAAATGTATTTGTTAATTATAATACGAAGTATTTTGCTTCTAGCTTAGAAAAATTTAAATTAAAAATTTGTTAGTAGGAAAACTTAAAAAAAATAACAATTTTAATTACAAAATTTTTGTTATTTTCAATTTCACTACAATTTTAGTACACCTAGAAGGAAAATATTTCTTAGTATTGCCAACTTATATATTTTATGTTACCATGCGAAATTTTAAAGATGTAAATTCAGTAACCTAATTGACATATAGTATCAAACAGTTAACAAGCTTTGAAAATATTAAATTGCTACAATAAACTAAATTTTTAACATAATTCTTCCACTTTACTTTAAATTATAATGTCACTTTAAATATAATGCATGCACTTACTAGTATATAAATATTTTGCATATATATTTCACTAAAATCGCTCCATTTTGGTTTTCGAGATGTTCTGTGTGTCCTTAAATTATATATTCTTATTCTCACTCATGTATAAACGCTCATGTATAAACGCTTCTTCATCATTACATTTTTGCTTCACTTTTTATTTCTCAGGTATTTTAATTCAAGTTCTTGTCCTGTTTGATTATTTCGATTGATTGATTTTGCTGTATTTTGATTGATTTATTTTTCCTGGCATTTTATTGATTATGCTAACACGGATAATAATATATCAGTGTTAAAATTTGTCCAAAATTAATTTTAAAAAAAGCTGTTGTTTTATCCACTGTTTACGAACTTATTTTACAAGAGGGTTGTTAATAGTCATTCATCACGACTTAAACATTTATATCCTTAATTAAACACATTTGTTACATTCATTTGACCGGAAAATAACCAATTTTCTTTCACAAAATAATGCATTCATTATTTGCCTGACAATTAATCTTCATTATTGAGCATTATTCACCCTAACAAATGCCTTAGTTTTAAACTGCTTCCAATTTTCGTATAAATGATCATTTTCAGCTGTATAAATATTTGAATTCCTACGGACGTGTTCATCACTCATAAAAGTGCTCGCTTTCTTTTCCGCAAGCTGAGTAAGCATGCGGACTTGCATGCCTTTACGCAGAAGTAGCCGCAGTTACATGAGTAATTGAAGAAAGCATAATTTTTCAAATAAGAGTTATTACCAGCCCTTCTAAGGGGAAAAAAGGACAAATTTATTTCCCGAAAAGAATACATTTGTCATTTTGTGATTCAGTGCACTTTTATACTTCCACGACAATATTTATTTAAAAGATTCTCTGTGTTTTATGATGAAATAAATGTTACCCATACGTTCAAACTGAATTCTCACCAAAGTAGAGTTTCAGTAATTAGGTCAGACGGCAGAACAACTGGAATTATATTGCAATACTGTTAAAAGTGTTTAAGAATGCACCTAGGTTTCTCCGTTGAATAAGATTAATGTAAAAATGTAAGAAATGCTGGGTTATTTGTTAAGTTTGTTAACATCTATCTCAAGAAACAAGTTAATTCCTGAGACTTTAATTGGGAATTTAGACTTCGTTATCTCTTTGAGGAATTGCTACAATGTGATTTAAAAGTTGTGCAATCCAACGTGTACAGTAGAACTAAAGCAAAGAAAAAACACATTGTTGTTTACACAGAATGTCATAGTGAAATCAGCGAGACAAATTGGGTGATGATGTTTTTGTAAGCACTCTATTCGCATTGTTGTCAATGAATATCGGGCTTACGTTGCACCGACTAGGTACAGCATACATTGCACCAAATTTTCAGACTGTAGTGGTTTCTCGATGTACACGTAGGGATTACTGTGTGGACCAGATCCTGGTATTTTGACTGCTTTTACTTACGTAAAACCAGGCTTTGCAACACCAGCACTGAAAAAAACCATATCCATTTATCCCTTCCAGGATCTTAACAAATGATCGAAACCACATGTAGTATTGCATGTCCCGTTGGCAATGCAATTTGTATAATTTTATTAGTTGTATTAGTGCTTAGACACGAAAAAGAGACAATATGGGGATAAAGAGTCTGATTTGTTTTATTATTATTGATGCAGTTTACTTCAGTTGTGAATCTTACGGTGTAATCTTGAAGTGCGGCTTACCGTACAGGAAACGTTTGCATATCTGTCTTTATCTCATGTCATCTCTTCGATGCTTCGACAAGAAGCAACACGAAATAACGTATGGTTCTTCTCTTATCAGCGTATCAAAGTACGCTGATATGATGCAGAGAAGTGCTCACACATGGCCAAATATGGTACACATGTTTACGGATACGCTTAAAAAACAAATTTTGACGTACCTTTTTAATTTATAAATCGCTTTAAAATACAATCAAGTCAGTTAAATTCAAGTTGCAATAAAATTTCTCAAAGTTGTAACTTGCAATGAATGCAAGTCATATTAAAAAAGGGTTTGAATGTAGAATAGATATTTTTTTTATCCCTAGAGCACTTTGAAACAAACGAAAGTGAAAACAAATTGAAAAAACTTGCTGAATTTAAAAAATTGCAAAATAATAAATAAGCACAACAGTGTTAGGTACAATGTGGTAAATTATTTTCCATCACCAAAATATTTTCATTTTTATTGACAAATATAAAATACATGTGGTTCTGAACTGAAAATCCTTAGATTCATCTACGGAAGAAATACATAAGTGAAACTCTTTATACCAGACGTTCCTTATTTGACAAGAATAAATTAATTTTATAAATCATTTATCTGGATCAAATAATTGCTATTATTATCTAATCAATGCCATTTTAAGAACTCAGTGTAGACTTGGCTCTACCAAAGTCTGATATGAAAAATTATTACGTGTAGAGTATATTATTATTTTTCTTTTTCGCAGTTTTGCAAAGAATAAAGACTTTAGTTTATTCTTAGGCTTCCCCTTTTGGTATTTTTCTCGCTTTGCAGTTTTAATCTTCTGGGAAGCGTCAACATTCGCCCTGTTTTTGTGAGCCATTTTCTTGCAGCAAGTTGTTGCTTTACGACGCCTGGAGCTATTTTAAACTTTTGGAATCCAAATGCAGAACATTTTCATACTTCTGATATTGGTTTTGGTATTTCTTTTTACATTTGTTTACTATACATTTGTGGTTGCAGATATTCTTGGGTTCAGTTTTTCTTTTTCATTCAGCAATTTATACGTCTGCATAGTCTAGACTTGCCTGAAAAGTCAAGAAGTTATTACTCACTTCCGACTGAAAAATAAAGAATAAGTATACACACTACTGCTCACTAAATATTTTGTACATAGGCCAAAATTTTGAAACTAAGCACAAAGATTTATTTTGAAAATAGCCATTAATAGTAACAATAGCCCATAATAGTAACAAAACACCGAAATGTTGCAGCGAAATGTTTTAGAGCACTTGAATGTAATACAAGTACTGGTTAATTTTTTATTTTGTTTGTTTGAATGATGTTAATGCAATTGTTTTGAAAAATTTTCAGGAGATATTTTTCTATTTTAGCAAAATGTAATTCATGATTCGTAAAATATATCACATATTAACATTATGAATAACTATTATATTACAAAATATTTCATAAGGCGGTCCAAGACACAAAATTCTTCAAATTTTCGAAAAAAACATTTATTCCATTAAAAAATTCCATGTTCTTTTCCGCTTAAAATGACGTTTAAATCATGTTTCTATCTTAATTATGGCAGGAAATAATATTTTTTTGTTTTGCAACATTCTAATAGCAGCCAATCTTTGTTTAAACCTTTAAATGCGTTTTTCTGCATGATCGGTTTTTCAACATTTCTCGTCTTTAAATTGCTATAAGTCAAGAATTGTTAAAGGTAAATGGTTCAAACTTGTAACATGTCTTTTTCAATTATTTTATTTTAATTTTGAGTCAGCCAATTTGACAAAAAATATTTACTTTTGAAAATATGATTTTTTTTAGAAATAAGTTACATCTTTTTTTTAAACTTTTACTCTAAATTTTTTTAATTTAAAAAAAAAATTAATATTTAAAAAAATGCTGAATCAAAATTAAAACTTATATATTCTTGTTTAATTAAATGAAAAAGTTTTGAAATTCGACAAATGATATTTCGATTTATAACGATTTTAAATGACCCCACTTTTTAAAAAAAATTAATTTTTTTTAAAAAAACTCCATGAGAAGTTTTATGATGTGATTTTGTTTACAAATTATATGGTGAAAAATTCAAAATTTTTACTCAATAAATAATTTTTTCTTAAATGTTTCCCGGACTCCCTTAAAACTTGTGTATATATATTTATAACTTTTACATGTCTTGCATGTCATTTAGAGGCCTCATGAATAGCTGTATCTACTTTTCTCTAATTTAAAACTTCAGTTAGCAAAAATTGAAGTAAGATTTAGAGTTCGGCCTCAAAATTTAACGTATCCAAACTTCTTTAGTACTATTTACGCCTCTAATTATACTTTTAAATATATTCATTTGCGTAAATACCTTGAAAGGAGTAAATGATAATATTCCTGCACAAAAAATAATTTCATGTTTTTTTTTTCCGAATATTTAGAAAGAAATATTTCTCCGTTATACATTGGATATTTTATACAATTATCCCAAAGGACGTATCATAAGAAATGATTTTCCTTTTTTAATTTCTCTTCAGAATGCGATTCTCTCTAGAATAGAATAAAATCACTTGAACAAAATTTTTATCAAAATATTAAAAGAAACATTTTACGTCAGACGATTATATTTTAAGTGTATAAAAAAAATTTGAATAAAAAAATTCACTCTGTATTTAAATAATATCTATTACAAAAGTTTTTCTCCAATACAAATTTTTATGAATATAAAGCTTCTTTAAAAATTAAATCACAATATATTCAAAAGAGCATTTTTACATGAAAAATTTCATCAAATTCAGTTTTCGAATAATAGATATTTTTTTTTTTGCTGGAAAAAAGCATTTTAATTAATTACAGCCTAAACTGTTTTATTTTTAATACAGTAAATCAAGTTTCGAATCGAATGTACCGGAAATCGTGTAAAAAAATCCAGTTTATATAATTAAATATAATTTTTGTGTTAATGTAAAATAAAAAAGTAAAATACAATACCATTTCCGTCAAAGCTATTAGCTTCTGGGTAATTTTAATTTTTGTTAGAGACTAGTAGGAATTTATTTAACAAAGCAAAAATGTAAAATAAAAGCCTGTAATAGAATGGAACTAACAGATTTGTCAACATAATCAATAATGCCCCCACATTTCAGTTCAGATGAAATGTAAAAATTCTATAACCTAAAAGCATTTGAATCTCTTTCAATTCTAAATTCTATGTGGTTACTAGTTGTTGATTTTTCTTAAAATATATAATTTAGTTACAAATAAAAGAAAACTTAAAACTCTCTAGTTTGAAAAAATAAATAATATGCAAAAAAACTCATACTGCATATTTTATATTAAAAGCAATAAATTATTTAGGTAACATTCTAATTCAGCCTAGTTGAGATGATTAATTTGTGAATTTCGAATGTTTTTATAAATTTAATAATATGCATAGAAAAACAAAATTATGGCAGAACTATTACAATAACTAGACCCCGAAATTCGTTTACACAGCACTTAATTTAATTGTTTGCACAATTTGGATAAAATTAAGGTAGTTCAGGGCACAACATTTTTAAAGAAAATGCGTTTTTATTTTCTAGACTTAAAACATACTAGAGGGCTTTCAGAATGAAATAACTGAAACCGCATGTTTCTTCGAAGATTAAATTGGTAGGTACAGCATTTTTTTTGCATTGTCTATGCAAACCCTGTTGTTCAAACATATATATTTTCAGTCTATATACCTCGGAAGAGATTTTTTTAGGATTTGCATTCTTTAAAATGGATGTATATAAAATTCCCCGCAAGTTATGATTGTTAATTCCTTTGTTGTATTTCCATTAGGCTGTTTCCAGGCATTTAATTTAGAGTTAAGCTTTTTTAATATTTACCCTGAAGCAAAAAACTGCTATGCCTTTTTTTACCATTTGGAGAGTGATTAAAAATTTTATAAATACAATTTTTAGGCAGTACATAGGTAAATAATTTTTAAACATTTCCTACGATAAAAAAAATTATTTCATATAGAGCTTTTGATTCAAAACTAAATTAAAAACTAAAATCCCTTTTGATGTTGAATTTTATATTTATTATTTCATAGGATGTGCAGGCTAAAGTTATCCAAAAGTCATGACTTATTTTTATGGAATTACCCATTAGAATTTTTAAACATTTGTTTAAATAGAAAGAACTTCTCCCCAAGTTTTAATATCAATCATAGACTTCGATCATAGTATCATAGATTTCAATGTGTGCACCTTTGTAGCACAACAAACGTCTAAAAAGTAATCCAGTTCTCTCCAAGTGTTTCGTAGCATATCAGGAGTTATTACACGAATTGGTTGAATGATACGCTTCTTCAACGCATACACAGTAACAATTTTTTATTTCTACACAACGGATTTAATGAATCCCCAATCAAAAAAGTCTAATAACGCCTGATATGCTACGAAACACTTGGAGAGAACTGGATTTCCTTTTATACATTAGTCGTGCTACAAAAGGTGCACACATCGAAATATATGATACTATGATCGAAATCTATGATTGATATTAAAACTTGGTGAGATGCTCTTTCTATTTAAATATTTTTTAAAATTCTAATGGGTAGTTTCGTAAAAATGAGTCATGACTTTTAGAAATCTTTAGCCCGGACACCCTGTATATAAACGCAATTTTAAACTGCACAATTATATTTTTAGGCGTATAAGGATATTCATATAAAAACCGAATTATACTGTTATACTTTCAGCTTGAAAGGCATGTGCGACGGATGGTCCTGATACAGCCAATTTTTGACTTTTTGAATACAAATCTAGAGAAGGGAATTGTCTGTGAAGAACAATTTTTCAAGTTGAAAGTATCCAGTAGAAAAAAAAACACTGTACTACGCTCAGAGGATTAATCACAATATTAAATGTCTGTCTTACATCTTACTATTTTATATAATGTAATATACTCTGACCCATTTCCAAAGCAATTTCCAATGATTTATGGAGATTGGTTTGGAATTCTAGGCCTTTAGACGTCTAGTGAAATTCCTCTAAAACATGCGGAAAATATAGCTGGAATATTCTAAAGTCCATGATAATTTAAAATTTGTTTTAAAAAATTTCATTTTATGAAATTATATTCAGTGTTGCATAGTTGCCTTAGTCTTTCTCATATCCTAATTTCTAATGGTCTCAGATAGAGTGAGATTCTTAGAATAAATCATTCAAAAGCAAATTGAACAGCTTTAAAACAAAATCGAAATAACTTCAAGAATAATTTTTTTTCCCATTTTCTGTGTACATCACATTTATAATGTACACTTTCAGTGTTCTTTGCGATATCTGGGAATGGATAAAGATTAAAAAAATATTATCATATTTTGAAAAAAAAAAGAAAGATCTAATGGTGTCTACGATAAATCGGCAGTTACTGGAACGGCTGATTTTAGACGATTCAAAATTTATCTTGTTATACTTTTAATTGAAATCTAAAGAAAACTTAAAATTCCTTATTACGAAATGTTTTAGAAACTTAAAGTCCTATGTTTTATTAAATTTTTCCCAGAACAGAAAGGTCATCTGCAGCGAAAACATGTTTAAATTTACTGCTGATGGAAACATATTTTAATGTTTAGCTATAAAACGGAAATAAGTAATTCCTTTTACTTTCATTGAATCTTATTTTTAATAGCATATGCACATGAATTTTTACCGTGCAAATCGAATGCTTTTTATAGTTTCTTACACAATATGTGATTAAACTACAGAAGTATTTTTATATCTCATTTTTATAAATTAATTTATGCTCACATTTAAAAATAAGTCCTTTTATGTAACCAGCTTTTGAATGGGGTTATTATAGATTTTAATTTTTGTTCAATCGTTTATTTGTTTTTCTACTATTAAAAAACGCATTTACTTTGTATTCAGAAAATATCCCCACAATGGCAATTCCCGTTGTAGTCTGAATTATACATGTTTTTATTTTTTGAAAAGGAAAGTCTAGAAGATTATCTATACTTCTAAGTTTGCTCACCAATGAATGAGACTTTTTAAACTCAAGAATAAATTCAGTAATGTATACAATTTAGAGTAATATTAGGAAAAATTCAAATGCAAACTTGGTCGGATTTTTGAATGAAGGGAAATGTCTTCAAGACCAGAGTGGACGGGTTCGAATCCCATAGTAAGCATGGGTGTTTGTAGCCTCTTTTAATCGGCATTTAAGTGCAGATTTGGGAAATCCCTGCGCAGTTCAAGATGTCCGAAGAGCTCCAAATCATTCGAGCAAAAGTAATTCTTCGTAAACAGAAGGCTAATCTACATTTCAGCTCATTTAGGGTTTTATTTACCCTTAATTGGCCCTTATTATCCATGTTCATATAAATAACACAAATCTAGTGAAACATTTAGTGAAGTTCAAAAAGAAAAGAATACGGAAAGCAAAATATCATGGAAAACAAACTTGTCAAAGGAATTTGTGAGGAGTAATCTGGAAATGCTGAAGAGCTATGAAATGATGAAGAGGATGTTGTATACTATGACAAGTAAATCGCGGCAGTTAAATAATACATTTCTAGGAAAGCATTCAGTAAAATTCAAAAAGAAAAGTATACGGGAAGCAGAAGATTATGGAAAACAAGCTTGTCAAAGGAATATGTGAGGAGTTATCTAGAAATACTGACAAGCTATGAAGTTATGAACAAGATGTTGTATACTACTGCAAGTAATTTGCGGCAATTAAATAATACATTTCTAGGGAAGCATTCAGTAAAATTCAAAAAGAAAAGTATACGGGAAGCAGAAGATTGTGGAAAACAAACTTGTCTAAGGAATTTGTGAGGAGTAATCTAGAAATACTGACAAGCTATGAAGTGATGAACATGATGTTGTATACTACTGCAAGTAATTTGCGGCAATTAAATAATACATTTCTAGGGAAGCATTCAGTAAAATTCAAAAAAAGTATTCGGGAAGCAGAATATTATGGAAAACAAACTTGTCAAGAGAGTTTGTGGGGAATTATCAGGGAATGTTGAATAGTTATGAAATCAAGAACAGGATGTTGTACACTACTGCAACTAAATTGCGGCAATTTCCGTTTTTTTTATGAAGAGGTGGGGAATTAGGTATAAAAATAATTACATTTGATTAGTAAAACACTTTGCAATCTGTTTTAAACAGAATAGCAGCGTGAGAATGAACTATCAGTTACTTAATGACAAGCATGGTTTCAGTTACTTAATGAGAATCAACTACTCAATGATGGCATGTATTTTTAAGCTATTTTGCTTTTTCAAGGTATTGTTTCTCGAATATTACTCATATTTTCATTCCTGATCTAGGTTACCAATAAATTTCCTTTACTAACTATCTATTATATTCTTCTTCCTCATATTATATGTAACAATAAAAAAATTTCAAATGTAGGAAAAATTAAATACACTGTTACCACATTTTATACCCTGTAAATGTATGTGAATGAGTGCGTGTAAAAAAACCTGAATACATTCAAACATCTCGTTGTTCAACTGTTTGTTGGTAGAAGATTCTCAAAGTAGGGAACAAGCTGACCTGGATTCGCAGAAATGCCAAACCAAATAACAAAAATATATTTTTTATGAATTATCGTATCCTTAAAATTATGCTGACAGCGAATAAATTTGAGCATTTCTCTTAAATTTAGGGATATCGAATTTTGATATCTTACATCTTCGAGTATATGTGATACGAATGCATGTCGTAATATTTCTATTAGATATGCCATTCTTCTGAATCCGAACACAGATAATATAACCATTTTTATCTGCAGACAGTATAAAGAATAAACTACATACTTTTTTTATGTTGAATGTTGTAATTTAAGTGATTTGTTCACTCTACAAAGCTTACTTTGATGTTATAATTAACCTGTGACATTCTTTTAAATTAAATGAATGTCGATAAGAAACGATGATAATAAACAAATGATACAAACAGTATTTCATGATGCTTTAAATTGGTCTACTTAATTCGATAATTTTAGACCAAATTTAAATATTTTTTAAAGTTTTAAAAAAGTGCGACTGATGTTATTATTTCTGTAAGATATATTTATGTATTCAGTTATTTCTGAGTAATTCTGAATCATCCCGTCCATTTAGCAATACCCTTAATGTTTGTTTTCAATCGAATTTGCTTCGCTAAAAGGTATAACCGTCCCACTGAAAAGTTAAATGATGTATGATATAAAGGAACACTAAAATATAAAATATAGCAGAAGTCAACGTTAATTTTCAAAGATATTGTCCCATACTAGTTATCATAAAACATACATGTGGTAAGCAACACATTAAAAAACTAGGAAATTAATAGACCAGTGAATAGTACTGAAACAGGCAAAAGTTTTATATGCATATATTTGTAATTATTGGCTCTAAAGCAGTGATTTGCAAAACTAATAAAGGAACACTAAAATATTAAATATAGCAGAAGTCAATGTTAATTTTCAAAGATATTGTCCCATACTAGTTGTTTACGCCTGGTTAAAAGTTGAACTGTAACCGTCGTTATTTGGCGCCTATGAGTTGGCGGCAACAAGTGTTTGCCCAGTTGAATTTTGTCTTTCGCTCGAGTAGGAAGCTTCATTCGGAAGCATCCCTAAATAAATGAGCCATATCGTTGGCTAACGTCAATAAATATTTGATAACTGAAACTTGCCAGTTTATTTGAACTTTCTTCGTACAGTCCAGATCGACCATTTTGGTCCTGTTACGGCCGGAGAAACGGCTAAAATTTGATTAATTTTTATTAATAATTACAATTTCGACTTACTTTGTGTTCGCAAGAACTTTGGAACTGTTTTCGATATGTCTGATTCAGATGAAAGTGAACCTGTGGATACCTTAAAAACTTTGAACCGTAGAAAAGGTAACTTTAAATCTCGAATTACGAAATTAAATTCGTTTTTAAATGAAAAGGCTGCATCAGCAGATAGTTATAAGCTGCAGAGCAAGCTCGATAGCGTCAAGGACATTTCTTCTAAGCTAGATGAACTAAAGTTTCGTTACTATGAGCTTTTAGAGGATGAACAATTAGCGGATATTGATTCTCAATTCGACCTCATGGAAGAAGAGCTAGAGGATATCAAGGGGAGCTTCCAAAAATTCTTATTTGAATTAAAAGAAAATAATCGTTCTAATTTAAGTAATATTAATAAACAAAGTTCTAGTTCTGTAAAATTGCCTGATGTAAGCTTACCTGAATTCTTTGGCAATATCGAAAACTGGCATTGTTTTAAGGCCCAGTTTGATAGTTTAATAACGAATAACTCTTCTTTAACTGATTCTCAAAAGCTGTTTTATTTACGTTCTGCTTTGAAAGGTGAAGTAGCCTTTATTGAAACTCCTGAGGATACATTTAATTCTTTAATGAAAGTTTTGATCGATAGATATGAGAATAAACGCTTGATTGTCAATAAACATGTGCAAAATATTTTGAATATTGAAAACCTTACTACTGAATCAGCTAAACAGCTGCGAAATATTGTTGATGTTAATAAAAACTTGAGAGGTTTAAAATTATTAGAATTAGAAGCAAATGAGTTAACACAACAATTTTTAATGAATATCCTCTTACAAAAATTAGATAAGGAATCTCGCAAACTTTATGAAATGAGTTTAACTTCAACTGATTTGCCTAATTGGGATACTTTTATTGAATTCCTGCAGAAAAGATCACAAATTTTAGAAAACATGCAAGGAGCGCAAAGTTTCTCTTTTAAAGTTAAAGCTTCGAATATACCAAAAAATAAAACCTTTTTGTTAAAGTCTAATAGCGACTTGTGTTCTTTGTGTAAACAATCACATATGATTTATAGATGTCCTTCGTTTCTGAAAATGACTCCTATGCAGCGATTTAATGTGGTTAAAAGGAATAAACTTTGTTTAAACTGTTTAAGTGTATCCCACAAATTAACATCTTGCTCCTCTAAATACTCTTGCCGCTTATGTCAAGGCAAGCATAATTATATGTTGTGTCGGAATGAAAATAATCAGTTCAATGAAACAAATTCTCCGGTGAAAGATTCTTCGCCAAGCTGGCAACCACCGGCCCAGACGTCTTTTTCGCCAGCTCCAATTGCAACCCCTCGGGTCTCCGATGATGTAAACATTTCAAATAACCAGGAAGTGTTGAGTTCTTTCTCAACCATCAATGAAACTTTGAACAAAACAGTGCTGCTGACGACAGCTAATGTATGGGTTTGGTCTCCTGCTAGACATAACTATATTCGGGGAAGAACGATTCTCGACAGTGCTGCTATGTCAAACTTCATATCAACAAGTTTTGCCTCGGAATTGGGTCTGGTAAAGAAAAAAGTAAACATTCCTGTTTGCGGTTTAGGTGGAATTTCAACTTGCGTCAAATGGAAAACGAGAGCATTAATCAGTAATAAAAATAATTCTTTTAAGCAGTTTATGGATCTATGTGTTGTATCGAAGATTACCGATGTCATCCCGCACTCGGTTCTTGACATTAAAGAAGTAAACATCCCACCGAGCTTGACCCTTGCAGATCCGCAGTTCGATCAGCCTGGACCGATAGACTTGATAATTGGTGCAGAATTCTTTTTTAATGTAATTAAAGATGGTAAACAAATTGTGTCAGATAATTTAATATTTCAAGATTCGGTTTTTGGTCTCCTTGCCAGTGGTTCGGTTATGACAAAATCTTCTAAAGAATATTGTGGGTTGATTTCTAATTCTGAAAACCTAGAGGATAGTATTCGAAAGTTTTGGGAGGTAGAAGAAGTGTCTTGTGATCGACCATTAAGTAAGGAAGAAGAATTCTGTGAAATTCATTTTCAGAAAACTCATAAGCGAAATGAAACTGGTAGATTTGTCGTTAAGATGCCAATTCAAGAAGAATTGAATATGTTAGGAAATTCTCGAAATTTAGCTGAAAAAAGACTGCAACAAACAATTTGTAGACTCCACAAGAATCCGGATATGCATAGGCTCTATGATGACTTTCTTAAAGATTACGAGTCTCTTGGGCATATGGAAAAGGTTTCGAACGAAAATTCGTCTGCTGTAGTGTATTATTTACCACATCATGGAATTTACAAACCGGAAAAAAGTACAACGAAACTTAGAGTAGTGTTTAACGCCTCGGCCCCTACCACTTCGGGTAGAAGTCTAAATGATCTACTCCTTACAGGCGAAGTTAAAGAGGATATATTCGATATCATGATACGATTTCGTAAACATAAAATAGTGATAACTGCTGACATAAAGAAAATGTTCAGACAGATAATAATAGATCAAAGTCAGAGGGATCTATTGAGAATACTTTGGAAAGATAAAGAAAATCAAAAAACCGTTGTCTTTAACTTAAACAGGGTGACTTATGGCACAAAAAGTGCTCCGTTCCTGGCAACAAGGGTTATTAAACAATTAGCCCGAGATGAATCTGTAAAATTCCCATTAGCTTCAGAAGTTGCGTTATCAGATGTTTATATGGACGATGTCGTTACTGGTTGCCCAGACGTTACTTCAGCCAAACTTTTGAAGGTTGAACTAATTGAAATGTTTCAAACATGCGGTATGAGCCTTCACAAATGGAATTCGAACTGTGAAGAACTTCTTGAAGATCAAAAACAAATTCGAGACGAGCATTCATTTGCTCCAGATTCAGAAGCTACGATCAAAACCTTGGGAATGGTCTGGAAATCTAAGGAAGACCAGTTTATCTATAAGGTATCTGTAAAGCCACAAAATTTCTATACTAAACGGGATGTATTATCAACGATTGCTAAGTTATATGACCCATTTGGATTAATCGGACCTGTTATTTGCAGAGCTAAAATTTTTATGCAGAAACTTTGGTTAGAAAAACTGAACTGGGAAGATAAATTACCAGAAGAATTCGTCAATGAATGGCATTATTTTGTTAGCTCTTTAAAAGAAATTGAGCATATCACAATCAACAGGTATGTCTTAAAAGAGGAGGATGAAGTTATCGCACTTTTTGGATTTTGTGATGCCTCAATCTCTGCCTATGGAGCTGTTGTTTACCTAACTTGTTACACTCGAACTAGATCTCATACCTCTAAAGTACTCGCTAGCAAATCTAGAGTCGCCCCGTTGAAGACTTTATCGATACCTCGTTTAGAATTATGTTCTTGCTGGTTACTTGTGCAACTGGTCAACAAAGTTCTTGTTTCTTTGAAAATGACTATTGACAAGGTAGTTTTATTCTCGGACTCTACCATCGCCTTGGCATGGATCAGATCACTTCCTCATCAGCTAAAAACCTTTGTTGGCAACCGAGTTTCCAAAATACAATCTTTAACCTCAAATCATCAGTGGAAACATATCTCTTCCAGTGACAACCCTGCAGATGTTCTTTCCCGTGGAGTTGATCCTAAAGAACTTAAAACCTTGGAATTGTGGTGGAATGGACCACAGCTTGCCTTTGAAGAAATTCTAAATTCTCCGAATGAAAGTGGAATGTACTCTCCTGATAAAGAACTATATTTAAGTGAACTAAACCAATCTTCGAACGCTAACTTGATTCTCACATCTAATAATGGCTTTATTAACCAAATTCTTGATTTAAGTAATAGCTATGTTAAATTAATTAGAATTCTTAGCTTTATTTTTAGGTTTCAATACAATTGCAGAAATAAAGAGAAAAAACGTGGACCTATCACTAAGGAGGAATTTAATGAGGCTAAACGATATTTAATCAAATCAGTACAGGTAAAAGTATTTTTCAAAGAATTAAGTTCTTTAAAGAAAAAGGAAAGGTTGAAGGACAGTCATGTAAGTAATTTAAATATTTTTCTAGACAATGATGGATTAATTCGTGTTGGAGGTGGAGGACTTAATTATTCAAATTTGTCATTTGACCAAAAGCATCCTATTTTGTTACCAAGAGATCATAAGCTAACTATTTTAATAATGTAATATTTCCACCTAAAGAATTTGCACGTTGGTGCTCAAACATTACTTAATTTTGTTAGACAAGAATTTTGGCCTTTAAATGGCAGAAATAAAGCTAGAAAAATTGTCCATAATTGCATTACTTGTTTTAAAAATAAACCTAAAATAGAAGAACAATTAATGTCATCATTACCAAGGGAAAGAGTGACGATTAGCCCTACCTTTTTTAACACGGGTATTGATCTATGTGGCCCATTTTTTATAAAATATAAAAACCAACGTAAAGGTATTGTAAGCAAAATTTATGTTGCTATTTTTGTGTGTTTTTCAACTAGAGCTATTCATTTAGATATTTTAACTGATTTGACCTCGGATGCTTTAATTTCAACTTTGAAGAGATTTTTTGCCCGACGTGGTGTTCCCGCGACAATACTTTCAGACAACGCTACGAATTTTGTCGGAGCTAATTCTGAACTGAAAAATCTGTACAAACTGGTACAAAAGCCATCTGATGATTTAGCATCATACTTAGTATCGCAGTCAATATCTTGGAAATTTCTTCCTCTCAGATCTCCGAACTTCGGGGGATTGTGGGAGGCGGGAGTCAAATCTTTTAAACATCATTTAAAGAGAACAGTGGGAAATTCAAAATTGACTCTGGAAGAATTTTTAACGGTAACTAATCAAATCGAAGGAATTTTCAATAGCAGGCCACTTATTCCACTCTCTTCGGACCCTAATGATTTTGAAACCCTTACCCCTGGCCACTTCTTAATAGGTCGCCCAATCAATGCTATTCCAGAACCTGTATTAACCGATATGCCAGAAAATAAACTTTCTCGATGGCAAAAAATAACTAAATTTAATAAAATTATTTGGAAAAAATGGACACGAGATTATTTAAATCATTTACAGCAAAGAGGCAAATGGCTTTTTGACAAAAATAACATTACCACTGGAACACTAGTACTACTAAAAGATGACAAATTACCAATTTGCACTTGGTCTATTGGTAGAATTCACGACACCATCCCAGGCAAAGATGGAAGAATACGAGTAGTCTTAGTAAAAACACCTCGTGGTATTTTTAAACGTAGTATATCTAATATTTGCATTTTACCTTTAAATAATATGGAGAGTTAAAAGAGTTAATTTTATCTATATCTTTAATTTGTATAGTCTACTGAAGTATTTGTATGGAAGTGTATTTATAATTATATAAGTGTATGGTGTTTTACTGTATTGTGATCTACATATTAGTTTTGTTTGTAAATTTTGAATTGTATTAATCTATGTATAATTTGAATATTGTACAAATATGGCTGTAAAATTGTTATTTTCTTGAAATCACTAGGATTTCAAATTCGGGCGGTATGTTTACGCCTGGTTAAAAGTTGAACTGTAACCGTCGTTATTTGGCGCCTATGAGTTGGCGGCAACAAGTGTTTGCCCAGTTGAATTTTGTCTTTCGCTCGAGTAGGAAGCTTCATTCGGAAGCATCCCTAAATAAATGAGCCATATCGTTGGCTAACGTCAATAAATATTTGATAACTGAAACTTGCCAGTTTATTTGAACTTTCTTCGTACAGTCCAGATCGACCACTAGTTATCATAAAACATACATAAGGTAAGCAAGACATTAAAAAACTAGGAAATTCATAGACCATTGAATAGTACTGAAACAGGCAAAAGTTTTATATGCATATATTTGTAATTATTGGCTCTAAAGCAGTGATTTGCAAAACTAGGAAAGTGTTTGGCAATGTTGCATCTCAGGAAACCACAGTGCTTAATCAATACCTGAAACAATTGTTTTCAAGACCGGGAACTACTGTTGTTGTTGTTGTTGTTGTTGTTGTTGTTGTGGCTTATTCCTCAAGGTCATGCAAAAGGCTAGTCCTTGAGAAATGAGGAGTCCACGACGTTGTAAACTCTGAAAAAGTCATACACGAGAAGAGGTACAGTAAATAGGTCCACATACAGCAGCCCCACGCAGTTCAATAGGTGGGCAGGGGATGCCGGTTCTGAAGCACATTTAGTGCAACTTCAAAAAGTTTTCTGTCCATTGATAAAAGTAAGGCTCCCGATATATCCACTCATGAGTCTACCGATGGTGACCTGGACAGCCCTCTCCCCTTTAATTGTGAAGACAGCACCGGGTGATTTCCCAGAATACCAGGAGTGGGACGGAGGAGTCAACCATAATTTCTGGTTTGATATCTTTATTTTTGAGCATAAAACTACATGCCGTGACGTAACGAGAAAAAAAGGAAAGATAGTAGTCAGCTGAGAGTCACGAAGTTTCACCCTTTTGCTCTTGTAAAATCAGTCGCTCCCGTTGGAGAGTTAATATAGAAATGTAACGGAAGCATAGTAATCCATTTAATCGTTTAAGAATTTCCAACATATTTTTCCCCATTACCTTCATTGAACTAACAAAAAGTTAGCAACAGATAACTCCGTCCATTTAGTTGGTATTCAAAAGTGTCTGAGACGGTCCATTTTAAACGTTTTTGAACACTGATCAATATATGGAATATTCCATCGAAAATGCAGTTCAAACAATGGATAAATCTGAATAGCCACTTTTAGAGATGTAAAGAGATACTCATGCATGTAAATGTAAGAATATTTTGGTTACGACGTGGATTGTTGAAGGTTTGATACCTTGTGACCTTAATCGCCATTTTTTAATATTTCTCAGTAAATATTTCTACTTGATAACCAAAAATCAGACAAAATTACCATTGTGAACATTGAAAGAAAATTAACTAAAAGTGTATACACAAAAACAAATTTACCCACTATTTTAAAACCATGCAATATGTGCTTTTTCCCTTAAGTAAAAACTTGCGTGAGTTCTTCAAAATGAAAGTGTTTGTTTCCGAGTTAAATCTCAAAGAAGGTTGAAGAGAAAAGCAATGATCAATTTCCTTCCTTCTTTTCTCAAACTGCCCGAAAACAAGAACAAATTGTTTTCCCTGCAATGCCGATTGTTTTCTTTAATTTTCTTTTACTAATTTCGAATTGTAAATGTAACTAACACGTCCATAAGAATTTAAAACTGAATTGAAATTAAGAATGTTAAGCATAGTTTTTAAGATTTTTTTCTGCCTTGAATAATTGTTTTCCATTTAGAAATGCACGATACTTCAAAAGGAAACAGTTTTCTAATGATTTTATAACTTTTAAACTTTTGTATGTAAATGTGTAGAAGAAAAGAAAATCAGGCAAATTAATGCTGCCCATCTAAATCTTTTTTTATATTTTATTTGTTGATGTATGGTTATTGTTTTCTATTGCCATGGAACTCTTTAGACTCTATCTGGGTGAAGCTAGAGTCCTACTTTTCCTTGACGAATTACCTAGTTATTTGGAAAAAAAATAATTCATAAAAAGCTTTTGAGTCCCTCAGTGATTATATACTTGAACTAAAAAAATAAATTTAGTTAATCCGTGTTTGGCACTTTAACTATGTTCATGACACAATAGTTTATAAGAAAGAGATTTCAGAAACTTGAGGTTTTTTGTTTTAGAAATTTTATTTTTAACAGTGAGTACAATAAATCTCCCAGTAGAATGCTTTTTGCTGAAAACGGTTCGTAATTCACGAAGTATTATGAGATGTTAACTTTATGAAGTACATAGTTAGCATATCCAGCCTAAGAACAAAATGCTAATTCTTTTCTTAGGCCTGACATTTTGCAAACATAAAATGTTGTTGTTGTTGTTGTTTATGCTCCTTGACCGACAGCGACGTCATATCAAGGCCATTATAAGCTATATGGCTGAGTGATGTGGCTCCGGTTTTAAGTTAGAACCGCAAGGGTCGTAGTTCGCCTTGGCTAAACGATCGGTGCCGTAATTTTGAACCGAATAAAGTGACGAGACCGGTACACTTGACCCTGCACCTCCAGAGGTAAATTTAGAGAACTAGGAGGACATTGCAGCCACGACAGATTTTACGTGTACCATCCGCCATTTTGTATCGGTGGATTTTGTAAGTGACGAGCATCGAACCAGAGACTCTCGGATCACTGGCCCGCTGCTCTTGACAAGTGGGCCATCACACCCATGAAAACATAAAATATCAGCAAAGGATGTAGAATATTTTATATTTTCATAAATACTTTTATTTTGTCGAAAGTTCTTACCATAATACAAATAAGCAAGAACTAATTCAACTTAAATATAAATAATTTTCATGTATGGTTATTGTTTTCTATTGCCATAGAAATTTTTAGACCTTATCTAAGTGAAGATAGAGTCCGTCTTTGCCTTGACTTATTATCTGGTTCTTTGAAATAAACAATACTTCTGGTCATAAAAATCCCGCAGTGATTATATTCTTGAGCTAAAAAAATAAATATAGTAAATTTGTGTTTGCCAATTTAACTATGCTCATGCCACACCATTCCATGATACAACAGTTTATCGGAAAGAGATTGCAGAAACTTCTGAGTCATTTTTTGTAAAGAAATTTTGTTTGTAACAGAAAGTACAATAAATTTGTCAGTAGAAGGTTTTATGCTGACAATGGTCCATGCTATTTATTTGTCACGAAGTATTATGAGATGTTACTTACGAAATATAAAGTTAGTACAAATCTATTCAGCAAAGAATAAAATACTAATTCCTTTTTGATACCTGACATTTTGCAAACATAAAATATCAGCAAAGGTTGTACAATCTATTATATTTTCATTAATACATTTTTTTTTTTTGCCGGTGGCTCTTACCAAAATACAAAAGAATAAGAACTAATTGAACCTTAATAGAAATGGATGCTTGAAATTTCGTCGTATCTAACCTGTTAAAATCATTTTGAACTTTGAATAAAACGAATAGTATTTTAAATGAAAAATCCCCTGATTTGTTTCGCATGAAAAGATTTAAAACAGTTAAAGTTTCAGAAATTTATTATTTACACCCTGCATTATAGGCACCAAAACATTATTTTATAATACCATGAAATCGTGTGCGAAATGCTTCTTAAGAATTGACAAACTCATCAGGCAACTTAAGCGAGTATTCTGTTATATAAATCGCTCGCTTATTTACTGAGTATTCTTTCACAATGCTAAAAGTTCTTGAACTATTTTTCTTTGTGTATAACTTTAAAAATATATCCCCCTCAACAAACATACATGCTCTATATACTTATCGCATGTCAGAAAATTCAGAGTTTTTCTCCCCTTTTTTTAAATATCTTTTCTGCAACTGTGCAGGTTTTAAAGTTAAAAAAAAGTCCACTTTCGATTCAAGATTTAACTTTCAAATTAGATGCATTCCTCAAGCGGAGGGAGAAAGTGTATGTTTTATGTAAACAAGCACTGTATTCACTACGTTTCTGCCTTACCTTTGCAGTTCCTTCTCGATCGCTTCATATTTTCCTTAGAGATATAAAAAGTAGCTACTGCTACATTATATGCATAAGATATGTACAGGTTGATATGAAGGTGAAATCTTAATACACGGTATTACATGCAAACATACATACATATGTGTATATATATATAGAGAGAGAGACAGAGATTTCTTTATATAACTTATGTATCTATATAACTTGTAAAATTTTGAATTTTTGAAAAATGTGCAGAATCAACAGATAGCATCTTTTTATCAGGCATTCGCTAAAATTTAGGTCAAAGATTAAATTTTGCCTCATCGAAACTAGACGTTAAATAAATCCTTTAAAGAAATTGCAATTCTGTGTATCTTAACCCAACGTTAATGATTTAGTGCTCTCTCCTTCAGAGGTTCAACACTTTGACAGTATATGTGGCAATGTGTAGCTTTTTACGTTGTCGAATTATTTGAAAAACAGTCTTAAAGTTCAGGAATTGAATATATGGAATATTAATCAGTGTTAAAGTGTTTAAAGTTGATTTTCATCTAGCCCACAATATGGAACACAATTTCACCGTATGGAATTATAGACAAATATATTAAAAATGTGCTATAAAATAGTAAAAAAAAAAACCTTGAACAATATTAAAAACATTTAACGTACATTCTCTGCGAAAAAAGAAAATGATCTATTTGGGCTATTCATATTCATATCCAATTCCTAATTAATAGAACAAAAGTCGTAGTGTTGAGTGGATATAATTCTTAATTAATGTTGATAATACTTCAATCCTAATATCAATGATATCACAATATGACTCTAATGGGCACCATTTTTAAGGTATATAATCATGAACAAAACACATTAAATAGAAGGAATCCTTGATTAAAATTAATATCATTTTCCCCATATTTCCAACGAGATGGCAATATGACTCGATTGTCCACCATTTATTTGGTATTTAATTGCAGCCTGACATACTAAACGTTTTAGTTTTATACAAATAAAATCCTTAATCAGTTATATTTATTTATTTATCACAAATGCCAGGCTTTAACAATTAAGTCAGGGCTTTAACAATTAATATTGGCTTTAACAATTAAGGCTTTAACAATTATGGCTTTAACAATTATGGCTTTAACAATTAATATTGGGAAGCCTTCTGGCTTCCCAATATTTCTGAGCAGTATATTTAAAACTATTAAGTGCAGGGCATGTGTCAATGTGGCCACTGGCCATTGAGAGTCCAGAATTACAGAGACAGCAGGCCGAGGAGTACTTAAGTCCACTTTTAAAAAGATGGGCACTGAGATAATCGTGTCCTGATTAAAAGACGGAAGGTGGCAACATCAGAACTACGTGGAAGGTCCGGGCTCAGCGTTCCACTATTACAGAGACGTTCCCAGTCTTTTCCCTTTAATCAGTTGCATAAAAATTTCAATTACATTTCCGACGAACTGCGTAAGGATTAGAAATAAAAAAAGTGTGGCCAAACATTTATTTTTATATTTTAATTCTTAAACAGTTATCTTAGCCTGGTTTCACTATTAGGGACTTAATAATAAAAAGCAGAGAAAAGTAAATTCTTTAATGAAGAAGACATCTCGTCTTAAATATAAAATGAACAAAATCTTCAGTTAATATACATCAATCTAACTACCAAGTTACATGGTGACTTATAGATATCTATATCACAATTACATACTCAGTAGCTAGTGCAAAAGTAAAGTCAGATACCATGATGACGTCACAACCAATCAGCTATTATTGCATAGTAACAGGAATTCTAAAGTTAAAGTAATATTGTTATGGCTGAAAATAAAGGTTAATTCCTACAAGGTATCAATTTTGAAAGTCTTTCATACATACGATTTCCAATTTCTAATTACTTATTGCAACAGTTGGACTTGTGCGCGTATTCATGTTTGTGTGTGTGGGTGTTTGTGTTTGCGGGCTTTTGTGTGTGTGGCAAAGCCATAGAGAGAGAGTATTTAAACACTCTTCCTTTACCTCTATGACTACTTTAATAAATCAAGACTTATTCACATGTATTTTTAATTAAAATTTTTAAACGTTATTAATGCATTCATTTAAACTTATTTTCAGAAAACAAACATACTTTTGCTAAATAATTAAACTTATTTAATACTTGTTTTCAATATTTAAATTATTTTTAACACTAAAATTAAATTAAATTTTTCCTGATTTCTTTTTTTCATCATTAGAATGTATGAATAAATATTTAATAATTGGTAACTTGACACAAAATAATTAGAAACATGACATTAATAATAGTATGAAATTAATATTTGTATCTTGTCACACAAACATAATTTAAAATGTATAAACGTGTCACGCGATTCCTTGTAGTTTGCAATGACTAATTAAAAAGTAAAGAACTTTCTTAGGATATCAAGTAAAGGAGAGATTAGTTAGATATTATGAATATTTTACTACAGATACTGTCGAAATAAATACAAATCTCTCCAGTCTACGCATCAATAATATGTGCAATTGTATCATGTAACTTTTGAAGTTTCTAAAGGCCGGTATACATAAAAAAGCAATTTCAAAATAATCATATAAAATCCGATCTATGTCTCTCTTTTATTCACTCAAAGCAAAGTATGTAGGTGTTTAATACACAACATTTGGGAAACGCAAAACATTTGTTTCGAATTCATCTTTTTTCAAGACAACTACTGCAATCCTTGAATATTTAGGTCAAGTTGTCTAGACTCTTCTTTAACATTCAATCTTTCATAGAACATAATTTTTCTAGGTAACAGGATACATACAATGCTCATAGATACAGAAATTCAGCATATTTTGAAAAAAAAACATATTCAAGATGTTTGCGTTTCTGAGCATTTTTTTCAATGCATTCGAGGTAATTTTCTTTTCAAACAGAACGCTTTCAAATGAAAGTTTTTATATCTGTAAGTAGACAGTTATAAACAAAATATTCTTTAAATTTTTTACCAGTTTCGGTAGTTATAGGGGCATAATTGTTTTTTTTAATTTATATAGTATTTGGATTTACATTTTTAAAAATTATTTCTATATTATTAAGAATAATCACGCATTTCAGATTTTAAAGGAATTATAAATTCTTTTAACACCCAGAAAAACTTTTATTTTCAAGAGATGTTAAATCTGCTTGAAAATTAGCCAAAATTCAAAATTTATATCGTAAAAATACGTCTTTGGATTTGTGACTTGCTCTCAAACAGCAACTCACTATCCGTTGTTCCTTTACGCAGTATCAGTCTTGTTGTTGTTGTTGTCGTTGTTTCTAATGGCCCCTGACCAGTTCCATACAGGCTAGCCGGATGCGGGTTATGGATCCGGTTTATAATGGTACCACATGGGTCGGAGTCCCATTTTGCCAGGCATCACCTCTATTTTGACCGAGCAACCCCAGGGTTGACAGATTGGGGGATCATACCCTATTTCACCCTCTGTGACCGCATAGATGAACTTTCAGGTATACGGATTTAACGGCCTAGACACGAAGGTATTTAATGGGGCTTGTCGGGATTCGAACCAAGCACCCTCAGAAGCGAAAGCCGACGCGCTACCACTAGGCTACCTCGTCCCATTAGTTTTGTACTTGCGGAATACAGACTTGAAGCGATTTACTTACCACGCATTCACTTTTAAATTGCAAATATGTGATCAAAAGCAAGATTCATATACTATAAGACAGTAACTTTGTAATCAGTGTAGAGCAAATGAAGGCTTTATTTGAATAGTGGGCCAACTCAATTTTTGTTCATTTTCAGATACAGAGCCTTAAAGTCTAATGAGTGCTGAGAAATGACTGTTGAAGTATCATTTGTAATGGCATCTGTTGGCAGCGGAAATAAGCTGGAGGTGTACCAGTTTTAAAATAAGATAGAAATGACTTGTATGAACATGAAAGTGAGGCTAACTCCATTTTTTAAAAAATTGGAGTTGGCCCACTATTCAAATAAGGCCTTCAGATATAATAAATCCTCAGAAATTTACAACCTCCAAAAACGTTTGAATTCACATCATTACTAGCGAGTCCCTTTCTGAAACTTCAACATAATGTTTCACCGATTTGGAGAATTGCGCGTAAATGTTTCTTATGCGTCTAGTGGCTCATGAATAATAAAAAAAATTGAGTTTCGATTCAGGTAAAGAAATTTAAATGATTTCTCTCGAATTTCTGTTTTCGAGTATTGCTTTCTCAGTTAAATTTTTAATGTGAAAGGCTTTATATCATTGAATTTTATAAAAACATGACATGTTTCAATTGCAGTCACTTTTAAACTTTTTAGACATCCCTGAAAGACTTTAATTACTACATTTTATTTACTAGAAGACTCTTTAGACATTATTATTATTTCCCGCTATCAGACGTTCGGTAGATTGTTCACGGAATATAGGAACCTTTTGCACAAATTCAACTGACATAAGATAAAACTAAGTTATTATTATGCTTAGATGCAGGGGGTTTCATGTCCGTGAATTTTTCGTAACTGTGACTTCGACTCCAGCTTTAAAGAGAGAAAAATCAGTGTGCAATTCAGGAAGAAAAATAAAAAAAGATTTTTCCCGGTTATTTGCTTTCGAATATTGTATTTACGATTAAATTTTTATCATAAAGGGTTTTATTATAAAGTTCTATTAAACACGATATGCCCCTGTTCGAATTTCTCTAAGTCTTTTTATTCATCTTTGATATTTTTAGATTTCTGACACTTTATAAGTTATTTAAAAGCAGTGTCAAAAACTTTTTTACATAAAATCTATTAATAACACAGTACTTTTTTTTAGTAGATCCCAAGGAGGCTTACGTACATTAATCTTTATTGCCCTGCAATTTTTATATTGGATATGAATAGCATATAAATAATTTGAGTTCTACATAATTCTAAACAAATTAAATATGCGAAAAATGGATGTTCGTTGCTCACATTTTATGTAAATTTATTTTAAACACAAGTGTTGCTAACTGAATGCGATTCTGAATTCGAAGTTTATAGATTATGATATATTTCTTCAATATGTCATCGTGATATACCATTCGAGTGTCCGAAATATTTGTTTAATGCTTTCTGGCTTACTTAAAATAGTTTGTTTCTTATAGATATTTTTTGTTTTGCATGTTGGCGTTATAGCAATATTTATCGAACAATTTTTCAAAACATTTTCGCAGTCAACTCATACGGTCAGAGCTCGCCATCTCAGTGAATCTGCTGTGGTTCCTTATGTTTTCTTTTCATATCCAACTTTTTCTTTAAAGAGTTAGGATATGCAATTTTATTCATTCTAAAATTGATGAATTAACATAATTATCTCCCAGTTAACCCTTTGAGGGGTGCCGTTTGCACAGTGCAAACGCCTAAATCTAGTCTTTTTTCCCCTTGCATTCAATCTATTCCAGTTAAATGAGCAGAAAAGTGGCTAGTACTGCCATCTGCTATCAGTTTAAAGAAGTAAAAACATTTTGCAACCTTTAATTAAAAAATTTTCAAGATTATTTAGGTTAAAAAAATCGGGGAAAAAAATCTACATTGTGCAAACAGAATTTTGTTGCCCTTGAAAGGGTTAAGGCTAGCACAAGACTTTAGTTCTTGTCCTGCCCCATTATAAGGAACAATGTTGGTTCATCTATATAGAACTTCCATAATAAAGAAGCCAACAATTCGAGGTGTGGAATGAACGAATGCCGAATAGACAAGCGTTACTTGAGTTAGAAAAAAAAATCATGACTATGTTTTTATATTTCATTGATGCCTTTTAACAAAGCATAAAATAATTTTTATTGCTTTGTTAAAAAAACAATAAAAAATATTTTATGTTTTTTTAACAAAGATGGGCTGTTTTTCGAAAATTTTACACATTTTATATACTTTTCAAAGATTTGTATATCAATCACTGTTCTAATAAATCACGATAATCACGAGTTTTTTCTGTTTTCCAGTAGAAAATTTTAACCATTTTCAAGATTTCTCTTTGCTTTTTATTTAGACATAATTTTTTTTGTCCTCCTTAAGATAATAACCCTAAGGGAAATGAAACTGCCCTGGGAAATTTTCTATTGGTAGCATCTAGTAACCATTCAAAAGTTCCGAAATGTAATCATGGAATTTTTAAGGTACATTCACTTCCAACATTACTTGAATCACCACGCTTTGAAAAGATATTGGCTCTCAGGCTTAACTAGTCCTGGAACTCTATAGAGAGGCACTACCTTGCCTAAATCACGTTTTCCAAAATAGTCACATGCCATGATGACACCATACTCTATACCAAAAATATCTGAGTACTCAAAAAATGAATGCAAATGTCGAACCAGCTAAGACCACACAAAAGTAATCCAATACAGATATTTATTTGAGTTTTGGGAATGATGATATTCAGAAAAGTCATGTATATTTCCTAAAACTATTCAAGTAAGTTACTAACATCAGGGAATTTTGCAGAAGTAATCAGTTGCTTAAGGATAAATTACTGTGAAAGTCAGTAATCCATCAGAGAATGTGGAAGATTGTCCAAACAAATGTCTGCTGTGGATGGATGACCAGTGAGGTCTCTGCTGAACGCTTACTTCATGAAACCGTCACTTAGCAGAGCATAAAATACGATATTTAGAAGATCGTTCAATGCAAATTGATAACTTTAAAAAAGCTGAGCGGAATTCGGGTAAATTCAAACTTAAAAGCAGTTCTGTTGTTCCTTTGACGATCCATAATAAACACGTCTTTGAAGCCTCCCTTTTTTTATCATATAGAAGTAATTTCGATATAGAAGTTCTATAAACCTCAAAATAAGTCGGATCAAATTAAACAACTGCTAACACAATGCTGTTAAGGAAAGGAGGCTTTTTTAAATATTCATGATTATACGGAGAATCTTGTTCCGTTTTCGAACCACCTACTGCCTGCTGCTTGCAAATATTCACTGAATGTTTGTTAGCCAAAGGAAATCAATTCAATAGACTCAGAGAATCCGTTGAATACGGAAGTTTGAAATGCCTGTTGGTCATATATACTTTTGTAAGGACTTTGCTAATAAGTTTATCATAATTTTTTACGGCGTATGGGACTGAGTAACGAATTTGTTAGAACTTTTACTAGAGCTCTTGTTTTAATGGGAATATACTACCTTGTTGTCCACATGTTACTCCGATTTTTTCTAATATATTTGAAGCATTCATCCAATGAATAATATTCACTTCCTATATTATATTTTATAGTTATTGTATAATTTCGTGTTTTCTCTATGCGTACAATTATTGCTTTGCGATAGTTTGTCGTGTTGATCCCCAGTAGAGACGATCAAAATTCTTCCGGGTATCAAAGTTTGACTTACAGAAGTATGTTGTTGTTTTCAATCCCCTTGGAGTAGGAAAGCCTACACCAAGTCCAAAGGACCAAATCCTCAAATCCTATGTACTTGGCGAAGGGTAGTAAGCAGCTTCACTTTAAGGCGAGGTACCACGAGGGCTGAAGTCTGACTTGACCTCGAAGAAAATCGGTCCCGTAATTTTGAACCGAGTCAAGTGACGAGACCGGAACACTTGACCCCGCACCTCCAGAGGTAAATTTGAGAACTTGGAGGACATTGTAGCCACGACCTATTTTACGTGTCCCGGCCACGATTAGTGAACACGGCGGAGGATTTGCAGCGACGACCATCGAACCAGGGACGTTCAGATCACTGGCCTTTGCCAACCGGGCTACCGCGCCCTAACAGAAGTATTACTGATTGATTGGAGTTATGACACTAATAATTAGAGACGGGAGTGTTATTTTTGTTTCTATGAAGTCATTCTCTTATCCTGGGGATATTCACCTACATACACTGAAAATTAGCTGCTTCATAATGGAAGTACCATATGGGTGAAGCAGCGTTGCTGAATATGGGGAAATAGGGCACGCCCTGGTCAGGAATCGATACCGGTTCCGCCGTAGGATGTAGGCGGTCGGTAGGAAAATACATGCTTGGATTCTTCGAGTGTGGGAAGATATGCTAACGTATTTATTGCTTTCAGGTTTGGTGTGCTGGACAACGAAAGCCTTCTTAAAACGTTTAATCTTATCTAAAAGTTTTAAAAGATCTTGATATGATTTATCTAGTTTCGATCTTATTGACAGTTACAAAAGTAAGTATTGGATATAATTATTTTTAAATACTGCCTTCGTATTTTCTTTTATTTTTCGAAAGAATTCAGTAAAAAAAATACCACGGCTATACAATTGAACATCATTCAATCCTATTTTCCTGCAACTTCACCCAATTCTACTTTCTAAAGTAATCTACTTGTCTATTTTTGGAACCTCTTGAAGAAGAGAGACATGCTACACTCTTTTTTATCGAGCGAAAAGTCTTTTCTCAGACAAATTGCCTATTCTTAATATTAGTTTACCTTAAAGAGAGAGATTAGACGAACGAGGAAAGAAATTCTTCAGAAAAGTATAAATTGAATTTTTCACTCGTTATTCTTGAAAAACTTCGCGAGCGAAAAACCGTGAAGTTCTTTCGCCGAATTCTTTTGAATAAAATTTTGGATAGGACTTCTCGAAATCAGTATTCTGGAGAAAAAAATGGAGGACCTCCTAAAAAATCAATTACTTTTACTCAAACAGTGCTAAGCAAATGCTCTTAATGCTACTTCATGCTTAAACAAATAAAACATACTTTAAATATGAAATTAACTCTTAAATGGTACTTATTGTTTTCTTAAAATGGAACTGTTCATGAGTATGTTTGTCCTAACTGAAACGTCATGGAATTTTTTTTTCCATGGTTTATTCTAGAAAATATATATATATATTTTACAAACTGTAAAACTGATATAGAATCTATACTGAAGTGGAGAACAGTAAATACTGCATATGACATTTTGCTTTGATATACTTTAAGACATAGTTCAAGAATGAAAGATTGTGTTTAATAAGGAAATGATTTTAAATGAAATGTAAAATGTTTCTAATGTATGGAAGTAACAGGAAAAATAAAATTAACGAAGAAAAAATAAGTGGATTAAAAAAATTGTAAAAATTCATGCAATATATTTAATCTTTAAAACTGCAATTTATAAGCATAGATAATTGTTTCAAGAAAATTTATCTAGAAGCTAATATTCTTGTTTGGTTTCGCTTTATAAAAGAGGAAAGCACATCTTATCAATCTGAAAGAAGCGTTATATCAAGTGTTATATCAATATAATATCAAGCTTAATAAGCTTTACTGTTTTTTACATTAACCATTCCGCGGGCGCGCCTATGTACAGAGTGAAACATTTTCGTAGTTTTGAATGGCTAGTTTTTCCATGTAAGGTTTGAATGTTGTAAGCAGTTTCTATTTATAGCTACACACTTTCTAATGTAAGTCTGATTTTCTGACCCTTGTATTCCTTTCCGTTCATTGGTAGTCGGGATTTAATCGTGGTGTAACCAACGATTATACTTGATTACAATACGAAAAAAGCAGGAATTGATATAGTCGATCGAATGTGCAGCTATTACACGGTATCCCGCATATCACGAAGATGGACAATCTCATTATTTTTTTAGCTTTTTGGACATACAGTGATTTCCGCTTATAAGAATCACGTTTGTTATTACTGTTTTTGATTCTTATAAGCGGTTGATTCTTATAACCGAAATTTAGGTTTTTGGACAGGAACACACACACTTATATATACATATATTAGATAATTTACCATAAAATACTCTTTAATTTACATTAACTATCTTTTATTAAAATTATTTTTTATAGTTTTAAAAATAAAACTTAATTTTTAGACCTATAAGTAGATACACATGATTATAGTAAGAGAAGAAAAAAATACAATATTTGTTACAAGTTACAACATACCTGCTTAACAGTTTTAACATTTCAACTACAGGAAGGGAGCAAGAAAAAGTTTTCTACGGTAGTTTGACGTAATGAAGTTTTCAGAAGGCTGTTTATACCTCTTTCAATACTTATAGTCTCAGACGAAGATTTACTCGGACGGATAAAGTTGCCCCCGGGTCAAGTTAATACGACAGTGTTGTGGTAAAGCGTTTAAGGGGAAACTATTATGTTATGTCTAATAAAGAAAGGGGTGAATTTTACTACTATATTCCTTCCCATCTTATCAATCTTTCTTAAAAAAAAAAGAAAGAACTTCGTGCCTTTTGAGGGTTTAAGTATGTTTTTTGGAAAAATGAAAGGAAAGAGAAGAGTGTAAACTGATTCTTAAAACCAGTGGATTGATTCTTTAAAGCGAAAATTTTAACATGGAAATAATTCATTTGTTTTTGTTTTCGCGATATTGATTCTTATAAACGGTTGATTCTTGTAACGAGGAATTCGTTACAGGTTTCTTTATTTTGATTAATTTAATTTAATTTGTGTAGTTCTCTTAAACTTTAAATTATAACTTTAATTTTAATCTTAAATCTGCTAGTTATGTTTCCTTTCCTTATCTGATAGTAATTTATTTTTTTTCCCAGGCTCTTAGTCATGGGAGGTCTCTGTAACTTTTAAGTCCGTTCGGTCGGTAATTGAGAATAGCCTATCTTCTAACATCTGGCCGTGCAATTTGCCGTCCTATATTCTTTAAGTCTTTGTCAGCTAGGTCCCCTAATTGCTAGCCTCGTGTCCACGAAATAAGATGTCTTTTCTTCCCTGTTTCCGTGTTTTTGTTAACAGCATTGATGGGTCTTTTTAAGCCATTAAACTCCGTTTATGCTAAAGGCTCCTGTTTCCCTTTTCCGCGTCTGCGGCGAACGTAATTTATTACGATTCTCTTGCATGGGAAACAGTTTTTCTCTGAACAGGCGTTTGGGCTTCGCGCTGCTTGACCAGCTCCTCTGATTGGTTAAGCTCAGGCAGTCTCGGCCAATGAAACTCCGTAAAAGGGTTCTTCTGGCATTTTCTTCTGGCAAGAGGAATGTGGTACTTAAGGTTTCCAGTTTTGGCGATGTTTCGCGTATTTTATATTATGGACACAAGGTGTTGTCAATGTGTTGGGGCGCTGTTAAGGTTGTCTTTCTCCTCTCCCTTCTGCACGCCTTGGCGAGATTGGTTGTACGGCAACCTTTCTCTCCTTGCGTTGTCCAGGGCTGAAAAAAAAGAGATGCGAGGCAGAGATTCAGAATTTTTCTGGGTAGATAAAAACTTGCTCTAAGAGACCCTGAGCCGAGCTTTCGGTCCTTTTTGTTTGGCCGTGGCTTGGTGAGGGGGATGTTTTTTTTTTATTGTCGAATAGTGAGTACCAGTGTATTCTATTGATCTGATATTTGTGTATATATACTTTAAAAAAAAAATTCCTTCAATACTATTATTTTATTTTTGATGCTCTCCTAAGTGGTCGTGTAGACCTGAAGCTCTTTTCTATTATGTAGCAGACTTTTATTTGTTCCTGTTATAATTCAGTAGTCAAGATATATTCCTTATTTTTATCAAGAAAAATAAACATTGTTATTTCTACCAACAAGTCGTTTTTGAAGAAGTTTTCTTCCTCAGTATTTATTTTTATAAAAAGTAGTTGTGAGCAGTATCAAAACCTGTAATAATTCAATCCTGCGGCACAATGATCTTCAACGTTTGTTTCCTCAGCAAATCTTGTACTTCCACTAAGCAAAATCTTCCGGTTCTCTACATGTAATGTACCATCGCTAATATTTTTCTTGAAGAACCATTTACGGCTACAGTTGTCGGAAGATCTTTTCTCCGTAAGAGACGGACTTGCGTCTTAAATTTTCCGGCCTGCCTTGACGAACTGTCATTTCTACATCTTAAACGATAGACAAATCTTCATTTTTTTGATAGAACGTTCGTGCTGTGAACATTTCTGGTGTACTTCATCTTTCACTCTACAGAACAAAGGTCCTTCGTCCATCTAGCTAAAAATATTTGACTCTACAAATAAGTTTTCTTGTACAAAAGAAAAGCATTTATTTAAGTATATTGCTTGTACAAGTAGAGATTTTCTTGTACAGAAATGGTGCGCAATGACCAGTGCTGCTCTCAACTTCATCAATTGGTATGCTTCATTTTAATTCATTATTTATCATTTGTTAAATATTCTTCACAATTTTTTTGAAATGTTTAATTGAAATTTTATACTTACAATATTGGTATTATAAATACAATCCAACTGTTGCAGTATATATGAATTTTTAGTGTATATTCAGTATATTTTTCATAATAATCTAGTTTTTGCAAATTTACTTTTACTTGAATGGTAGTATTTATAAAATTGTGATTTTATATTTTTTTCTCATTTTGTGTAATACTTTAAAGTGCACTTTTAACTCTTTTCACATTTTGTGATTATAAATTTTTTTTCTCTTTATATGAGAAATACTTAAAAGCATGGCTACAAAAAATTCATTTCCATGCAGCCTGACACCATTTGAGGGTGATGTAGAGTTATTGGAGTTCTTTTTCGAACAGGTAATCGACATAAAGGAATTTAATAAGTGGTCTGAGCAACAAGCTTTGACTTTTTTAAAATCCAAACTTACAGGCAATGCTCTTAAATTTTTTGTCAGTTCGGCTGATGCTAAAGGTTGTACATCTATTTTACAACTGAAACAGATTTTCGTTGATTTTTTTTAAACCTGCAACCACACATTCTTTGCGTGTAGCAGTAGATAATATTAAATTGTTGCCTGATGAAACAATCAGAAATTTAGCTCACAGGCTTGATAATCTTGTAAGGAAAGTGCACCCATCTATCACTGAGAAAACTCAGTTAGACTCTATAAAATTTTCACATTTGCTAAATGCTTTGCCTGCCAGCCATAAATTAAAAATTTTGGAGTCTGGTTTGGATAATTTTGATGAGGCGGTTGCTAAAGCTCAACTTTTGCAGGATATCCATATTCAATCTGAGATTTTGGTTCCATCTACCTCTTCTCAGCCTTCATATGATCAATTATTAGCTGAAGTTAATTATTTAAAAACTCAGATAGTTGAAATTAAAAATCCTACCAATAATACTTCTTCTCCTGCCAAAAATGAAAATGCTAGAAATCAGAATTTTAGAGCACGCAGAGAAAATTTCAGGCCATACTCCAAAAGTTTTAGGCCAAGTCCAGTTAATAGAGTGCAAATCAAATGTAATTACTGTGGCCGCTTGAACCACTTAATGAAGAATTGTTATCAGTTTAAGAGAGTATTAGCTAATAGAGCAAACCATAACCAATATAATCGTGGTAGAGGTCAGGTTAGACCTAATTCTCGTAATAATAGCCATGGGAATAATAATATGAACCCTAGAGCAAATGTTTTTGTGCCATCAAATAATCCTAGTAATAATTTAAACTAGAGATGGAGTGTCATAACACTGGGATTATGAACTCCTATAAAAATTCTGCTAATGAGTATTCTCAGTACTTTAATGACAATGTTACTAATATTAACTGCCCGAATGATGATATTTCTGTTTATTCCTTACCTCTGGTGTATGTATATTTAAAAGATAATGTCCTAATTTCACTGTTAGATTCTGGCTCGAGTTTGTCATTGTTTGATTTAAATACATTTAATTCAATGAAATCACAACTTAAATACAGAATAATCTCTAGAGCTGTAACCATTAAAACCCTTAACTCTACTCTACAATATTCTGCTTGTGTTGAATTGCCTATCAAATTCTCCAGGAAGTCATTTAAACACACCTTTTTCTTAACAGATCTGTCAACATCTAAATTCAATATCTTAATTGGGTATGACTTTCTCAACAAATACAATGTAATACTAGATCATAAACTAAATGCAATTAAAATTAACTCTGAAACCATACCTTTTATTCAAAATTCCTTTGATAATTCTGTTCATTTCAATTCAACCATCACTGACTCACCTAATCTTAATACTAAGAGTAATCATAATATTGAACCTAATAATAATAATCTGAGACTTAATTCTACTAATTTTTGTGATACTGCACCAGAGAACTGTTCTTCCAACTTCAATGACAAAATAAGTATGCATAATGATTTTGCTGATAATGTTGATATCTCTTCTACTGCACAATGTTTTAATTTATATGCTGATAATGTACTTGTGAATGATAATTTATGTGTGAAAAATGATAAAGGTAATGAAGTTGCATCTAATGTAGTTATGGTATGTGAAAAAGTTATCTTAGAATGTGACGATAGTCAATATGTTAAGGTGAAAACCCTTACTAATTTCAATGAAGCTCTTTTTCTACCAAATTCTAAACAATTTATTTGTCATCCTTCATTACATAAATTTGAAAATACTTGTCAGGAACCTATTTTAAATCATTTTTATATATTTATTGAAAATAGGGATGCTAAACAACTTCATTTGAGTAAAAATTCCATTATAGGAAATATGTGTGATTTTGACCTAATTGACAAACCTCCTATAAATTCTAATGTTGAGAATAATACTCCTTCTGACTTTGATTTTTCTTGTAATTCTTTGGAACATGTTGTCAACTTTATTTCTACTACTCCTGAGATTCTGAGTAAGCGAAAAGAAATGCTTTCTTCATCTGACTTCAAATTAGACCATTTGTCGTGTGACCACAAACAACAGTTATTAAATATTTTGTTAACTAATTATGCTGCCTTTTCTAAGGATTTGTCAACCTTAGGGCACACTGATAGAGTTAAACCTCACATTTCCTTAACTGAAAATTTTCCTATTAGGACTCTTCCTTTCCCTATTCCTCAAACCTTACAGCAAACTGCTTTGGACCAACTAAATGAAATGCAGAGTGCAGGTATTATTGAACGAGGTAATTGTGAATGGGCATGTCCAATGCTCATGGTTAAGAAAAAATCTCTTGATTCTTCTGCCCCACCCACCTTTAGGCTTGCATTAGATCTTCGTTTGTTAAATTCAGTCATAAAATCTTCCTCCTATCCCCTCCCTAAAATTTCAACCATAATCTCTAATTTGTCAAAATTTAAATACTTCTCCACCCTTGATTTCGGAAACGCCTATTGGCAAATAGATCTTCCTAAAGATCTCCAAAAAATTGTAGCATTCACTACTCCTTTTGCGTCATATTTTTCTAAACGTATTCCTTTTGGTCTTAAAACAGCGGCAAGTACCTTTCAAAATTTAATAGATAATGTTTTAGAACAAGTAAACCTGCCAGGTCTCTTTGCATATCAAGACGATTTAGTTATTGGTGCTAATTCATTTGAGGAATCTCTGTCCAAAATTGCTAAATTGCTTGAAGTAATTTCAAAATTTAATCTGACTTTATCTCCGCACAAGTGCTCATTTCATAAGACAACGATTGATTTTCTTGGTTTCCATATTAAAGATAATGCTATATTTCCTATTGATAATAACATCACTAAAATAACTGCTTTTCCTGTGCCTACGTCTAAACGACAAGTAAAACGCTTTTTAGGAGTTTGTGGTTTCTATCGTTCACTTATTCCAAATTTTGCTGCGCTTACTCAACCGTTAATTGACATCACTTCACCTAAGGTTAAATTCATTTGGCCTCCTTATCTGCAAGAATGTTTCAATAACCTTCAGTCCATTTTCTTTTCCAAACCCTTTGTCAAACTACCCATGTGGGATCAGAATTTTTATTTGAACACTGATGCATCAAATTTGGCAATTTCTGGTATTTTGATGCAGAAGTTTGATGATAAGTTATTACCTATTTCATATTTTAGTAAATCTCTTACAAAAGGTCAGAAAAATTATTCCACTCTCAAGAAAGAATTATTTGCACTTTATATGTCCATCATTGCATTTAAGTATTACTTATACAACAGAACTTTTACAGTGTTAACTGATAGCAAACCTCTCATCAACTATAAGCATACTTCTTCTCCTACTGATATTGTTACTAGATGGTTACTCGAAATGAGTGAATATTCCATCATTTATGAACATATCCCTGGTAAACTTAATGTTTTGGCAGACTATTTTTCTCGCCTCACTTGTGACCCTCCTTCTCAAAATTTAGCCACTAATCCTGAAATTATTAATAGTGAGGATGTTCTTCCTATAACTACTGTCAATGCTTTAACTACTGACCCTATTCAAAATCATCCAGCAATTCCCATCACTAATGACCCTCCTATGGATATCTCCATATCCACATTTTTGGCAGAACAGAGTCGGGATTCAAAATTGATCAAAATTATTAATTATCTAAATCAACCCAACTCTGCTAAGTCTTCTAAATTCACCGATTATTATATTCATGATGATTCTAAATTATTATTCTGGGATAAAACTAATATCAATACTAATTCTCATATTATTGTTGTTCCTCACTCTTTAAAATTTAAAGTTCTTAAAATTTGTCATGTGTCTCATTTTGGCATAGAAAAGACATATGATTTTGTAAAAGCTCGTTACTTTTGGCAAGGTATGTATGTTGATACAGTGAATTTTGTAAAATCTTGTCACCTTTGTTCTCTTAATAAGCCTCACACCATTGTATCAGCACCTTTTCAGGCTAATCCCATTCCCACTTTACCTAACGAGGCTGTGTCTATGGATATTCTTGGCCCTTTTAAAAATAATGCTTATGTTTTGACCATAATTGATCTTTTCTCGAGGCATTTAGAGCTTTTTCCTCTTGTCAAAATTACAACGGAGGCAGTCACTGAGTGTTTGTTAAGTTATGTTTGTAAATTTGGTAGACCTTCTTTAATCTTAACAGATCTTGGTACTCAATTTACATCTGAAATTTTCTCTTCCTTTACTAAAACTATTGGGATTAAGTTAAACCATACCACTGTGGGTAACCCTAAGGCGAATGCTATTTGTGAAAGAACTAATCTTTCTGCAAAATCTACAATTAATTGTCTTCTACAGCAAGGTGTTCCTTTTAAACATGCTGTACTTCTTCATCAACATTTGTACAATGGTTCACACCATTCTTCGACTAATTATTCCCCGTTTTTGTTGCATTTTGGTCGAGAAGTTGCACTGATCTTTGATAATTTCTGTTACAAAAAATCTGTCGAACAGCTCGACAAACCTCAATATTTAAACAATTTGTTCAAAAATATGCTTCAGGTACAACAAACGGTTTATCAAAATTTAACTGATAAACGTGTAATTCAAAATAACAAACAACTTCAACATGCTAAGTTACGTGTACTCTCTCCAGGAAATATTGTGTATGTGAAATCTAAAGACAGGTTCAATAAGAAATTCACTGGTCCATATGAAGTAATTAAACGCCACTCTGTAGTTACTTATTCGATAAGACTACTCTCAAATCCTTTGGCTCCTCTTACTAAAATTCATATTGATCGTCTCCATTTTGCTCCTGCTAGAAAAGCTCACTTAAATGAATCTTCTTCTGCTCCTTTAATGTTTAATGTTTCTCCTCCTCAGCAAAATAGGTATTTCTTGAGGTCTACAGTTTTACAGTGATTTTTTTTGGTTGTGTGTTAGGAGAGCTCCCTAATATCACTTCTTTCTTTCCTTCCAATGCTGGCGTTGTGTAGGATATTTTTTTTCCCCACTGTAATTTTGTTTCTTTGAGTATATTCCTTTTTGCCAACATTATTCAAAATTCTAAAATTGTACTGCTCTCTGAATGTTTACAATTGTTTCTTAATAATGTAAGCTTCTATTAACTAGTTCCAACACTTAATGTTGAGTTACTTGATATGGAAAACCTTAATATGGTCAACTAATGTTAAATTAAGTTTAATGCTTCAATTGTTCTAAAGAAAGATTGATTTTCCTTCTGTCCCTTTCATACCTGTCAAATTCTTGCTTCATCAACATATGATTTCAAGGTTATAAGTTGTAACTTAGGTATAATTTTGTTATGAAATACTTCAACAGATATAATTCTCTAATGTAATCAACTTCATAGTGATATTATTACTTATTAGTGTAATATGTTGCACATTTTGCTTCATCCATTGGTTTACTTTTATCAAATGTTATAATTTTTGTTTTGCTTAGATATTTTGTTTGATTTGATGTTTGTATTTGGTTGTTATAATGCAACGATGGCTGAAAGTATTGGTATAAGGCATTAGCATTAGCAAATAACAACTGTATTAGTATAATTTAGCAAATAACATCTGTATTACTATGGTATTGACATATTTTTTTATTACTCTTCACTGAAATATATTTTTTTTGCCTTGACACAAATTTCTTTTGGTATTACCTGAGAATGTTATCAGTCACTCATTCAATTGGTAAGATTATGCTTGTACATATTACATGGTGTATATTAATGGTATTGAAAAGTCAGTATCTTCTATTTAAGCTTGTTGAAAAAACAAGGTATCAATGTAAACAAATGATAGGAACCAAATGATTCCATATCAACTCTATGGACATTCATGTATTTTAATATATCCTATCAAGATCTTTCTTTCCTATATTTTGTTGTGTTTAAATATTACAAGCAAACTTTATTGTGTATTTATGTGTAAAATCCCTAATACTTAACTGAACTATATTTTATGTGTTATATTTTTTGTTATTTTTTATACCTCACTTTGTCAATTTTTGACAAGTTATCTTATACCGACTATGACTATCCTATACTTCATGTTCACTACTACCTTCCCTTTTTTTTTGAGTGTAGTTAGTTCCATAGCCCTAATTTTTTTTTGCAATGTAGTGAGATGTACGCTAGTTCTGCAAACCACTTTCATTTTTATTTTTCTATTATTTTTACTTTTCAGTTTTCCCCTAGTGTAATATTACTACTTTGTTGTTTTCTATTTTTTTTGTAAAATTAAATTTCCATGCGCAAGATAGAAGTCACCAACCTTATTGGGACAGTATCATATACTTTCTTTTGGCCAAGGAATTTTATGTGATTCAAGCTCTGTCTTGGTGTAGGATGATCTTTTGATCAAGTTTAATTTTATTTTTAACCCTTCACTTGAAGTTAGGAATTTACTTAAGGCTAGGTGTCCTAGTCATTCTTCCTTTTGCACAGCTTTCCCCCTTGAGTGGAGTCTGTCTTGGTGCATATATTTTGTTAGGTTTCAGGTGTCATAATCCTTCGCGGAAACATTACTGATCCTAATTTACCTAATTTTGACTTTTTTATTGTTTGTACCCAACTGGTCACTTATAAACTTTGACAGTTTGTGGTTACATTCTTATGCATTCACTTTTCATTTTTTTAGCTCACACTTAAAGCATGTACATGTGCATAAACAAGATAAGGTTTATGTTTTTTTATTATATTATTAGCTATGAGCATTTTGGCCATATAGCATATTTAGTTGAGTGACATATTTTTTTTCCTTCCCCTTGTGGATTTTTTTTATATATTACTAATTAAGTAACTGTCAAGATTCGAATTCCCATACCTCTGGTAGGTTAAGTTGCCGCAATAGATTTCTTAGAATCATCGTCTATGTTTCGTGGGAATTCTTGTTAGTATTGTTACGACAATTATGTTTGTTTAGTTCACTCTGTGTGTAGCAATTTTGATGCATATTAATAGATATGACATCTTATATATTTTTTTGAATGCAAATGGATATTACTTCCAATTTTTTTAGTATGAATATATGATATTCTACATTGAATATTAATAAAATAACATCCAATATTTTGATTATTAGTGGATATGAGATCCAATCTTCTTCAATTATATATATTGAACTCATCATTCTTTGGTAAGACCAAATTAACTTACCTTCTTGAAATGATATGAAATTTCAAGTGTTTAATTTATTTTGTTGACTATGATATGCAACTATAAGTTTAATTAGTACAAATGTACATAAAAAATTTAAGGTAATGTGTTACGCCATTTTTTTTGTCAAGCATTAATCACTACTATTTTTGTAAAATTCACCATGCTTGTATGAATTACTATCTTTGTATTGATACTACATTTATAATATCCTTATATATTACTTTTTCCCTTTGTATTCACTATATGTATTTTATATGAAATTTTTTTTGAGATCAAATGTGTCTCACGTGTTATGTATGCTATTGGTTTTTCCACACATTAATATGTGGTGATTTGTAAATTTTTTTTCATCTCTGGACAGGGGAGAGTTCTGTAACGAGGAATTCGTTACAGGTTCCTTTATTTTGATTAATTTAATTTAATTTGTGTAGTTCTCTTAAACTTTAAATTATAACTTTAATTTTAATCTTAAATCTGCTAGTTATGTTTCCTTTCCTTATCTGATAGTAATTTATTTTTTTTCCCAGGCTCTTAGTCATGGGAGGTCTCTGTAACTTTTAAGTCCGTTCGGTCGGTAATTGAGAATAGCCTATCTTCTAACATCTGGCAGTGCAATTTGCCGTCCTATATTCTTTAAGTCTTTGTCAGCTAGGTCCCCTAATTGCTAGCCTCGTGTCCACGAAATAAGATGTCTTTTCTTCCCTGTTTCCGTGTTTTTGTTAACAGCATTGATGGGTCTTTTTAAGCCATTAAACTCCGTTTATGCTAAAGGCTCCTGTTTCCCTTTTCCGCGCCTGCGGCGAACGTAATTTATTACGATTCTCTTGCATGGGAAACAGTTTTTCTCTGAACAGGCGTTTGGGCTTCGCGCTGCTTGACCAGCTCCTCTGATTGGTTAAGCTCAGGCAGTCTCGGCCAATGAAACTCCGTAAAAGGGTTCTTCTGACATTTTCTTCTGGCAAGAGGAATGTGGTACTTAAGGTTTCCAGTTTTGGCGATGTTTCGCGTATTTTATTTTATGGACACAAGGTGTTGTCAATGTGTTGGGGCGCTGTTAAGGTTGTCTTTCTCCTCTCCCTTCTGCACGCCTTGGCGAGATTGGTTGTACGGCAACCTTTCTCTCCTTGCGTTGTCCAGGGCTGAAAAAAAAGAGATGCGAGGCAGAGATTCAGAATTTTTCTGGGTAGATAAAAACTTGCTCTAAGAGACCCTGAGCCGAGCTTTCGGTCCTTTTTGTTTGGCCGTGGCTTGGTGAGGGGGATGTTTTTTTTTATTGTCGAATAGTGAGTACCAGTGTATTCTATTGATCTGATATTTGTGTATATATACTTTAAAAAAAAAATCCTTCAATACTATTATTTTATTTTTGATGCTCTCCTAAGTGGTCGTGTAGACCTGAAGCTCTTTTCTATTATGTAGCAGACTTTTATTTGTTCCTGTTATAATTCAGTAGTCAAGATATATTCCTTATTTTTATCAAGAAAAATAAACATTGTTATTTCTACCAACAAGTCGTTTTTGAAGAAGTTTTCTTCCTCAGTATTTATTTTTATAAAAAGTAGTTGTGAGCAGTATCAAAACCTGTAATAATTCAATCCTGCGGCACAATGATCTTCAACGTTTGTTTCCTCAGCAAATCTTGTACTTCCACTAAGCAAAATCTTCCGGTTCTCTACATGTAATGTACCATCGCTAATATTTTCCTTGAAGAACCATTTACGGCTACAGTTGTCGGAAGATCTTTTCTCCGTAAGAGACGGACTTGCGTCTTAAATTTTCCGGCCTGCCTTGACGAACTGTCATTTCTACATCTTAAACGATAGACAAATCTTCATTTTTTTGATAGAACGTTCGTGCTGTGAACATTTCTGGTGTACTTCATCTTTCACTCTACAGAACAAAGGTCCTTCGTCCATCTAGCTAAAAATATTTGACTCTACAAATAAGTTTTCTTGTACAAAAGAAAAGCATTTATTTAAGTATATTGCTTGTACAAGTAGAGATTTTCTTGTATAATTCTTATAACCAGTGATCACTATAAGCGGTGGTTACTGTAATAGGAATCCATTCGCAAGTTGTCCTTAGATCCAATAAACCGGACAGTTTTGAAATAAGGCGATTGTATCTGCATTCTTTGGCCTTTAATTATAAATATATCTCAATATTATAAACATTTTATATCTTGTCATAAAATGCAGAATAATTATTTTCAATTTGAAAAAAAAAGTTTATTACAGAAGGAATAATCAAGGTTGAAAGAGACGTTGCACTTTGTGCCACTCGTGCCTGTTGGTGTTCCAAAAATTGGCGCGCCCGCTCAAGGGTTAATAATACGTAATCGAACAATATTTTACGTTAATAAGAATATATTTCAGGACTTTTTTCCGTGATATTCAAGTCACTGAATTCGAAATTTTTAGACTCGAGCCAAGCACCTCCAGGTATCTTATCCTATCGCTCTAACGGCAAAATTTTATTGCACCCCATGAGTAAAAAACGGAAGGATTCATTTCTAGTTGTTCTTAATAAGTAATAGCAAAATAAAACATGGACCCTGAAAGCCGTTTTTTAATGTGATATCACTAGACCGCAAAAATGTTAGCCTTGGATCTAGATAAGACCTAATCTGCAAGGCATAAACAATGAGTACGTTGGAAGGAAAGGAATTGCTAATACTGGATTTCTGTAAATTCTTACTGGTGCCTGGCAAAGTACAGCCAACCAGTCAACTTCAGAAAGAACGGTCGTCTTTTTCATATTGTGGTGCAAAATTTACAGCGGAAGAAGATTATAAAAGGTAAAAGGCGTGTCCTTTTACCTTTAGACGGAGCATTAAGGCTGATGTGTAATAACCCTATAAGATTCGCTCACCTCAGTGTTAACCTATGGAAAAAGCAGCCTACTATTTACTGCTACATAAATGATGATAATCAAAGAAAAAGGATATTTTCAGATAACCTGAATTTTTATGTACCTTGCACCAGGATTCATTTTATAAATTTCGTCCACCAAAGAAACTTATACGTATGAGCATTTAAATCACACTATACCAGATTTTCCCCTAAATAATTTAAATTTTAAGATATTAATAAAATTTTAAAAATACAAAAAATGCCATAATGTGTAAAGTTTCTTTCTCTAATTGGAATTACTTTATTTTTAATCTGTTCATCCAAGTTAGCAATCATTGGGCAAATTTTCAACGTAGGTTAACATTGAGGTGAGCGAATCCAATAGGGTTAATGCACAACAGACGTAAGCAAATTTATACACCTCTTGAATACTTTGGTTCAAGGTTACCAGTACGCTGGGGAGGTGTATATTTTTGCTTTTACATCCACGCCTTTGGCATGTTTTATAGCATTTTGTCATAACAAGACTGATCTGTAAAATGGAAGAAATCCGAAGTTCAGTAACTGAAAACATTCAGTCACAACATTCCTTTTTGCTGCTAAGTTGGTTTAAAAAGAGCTATTATAACGACCCAGTTTGAAGGGATACATTATTTCAGGACACCTTAATAAAGGAAGGTGGAAACTAGAAGCTTAAAATATTTACGTTAGTTAAAAGTTAACTTGAATTAATACTAGCAACCCATGCAAAATCTCAAGCCGATTACGCCGGAATATAATGGTTATATATATGATAATTTGAGAAACATGACTAAAAAATTAAAGTTAGTGATTATTAGGGTGATCGCTTTATTTTCTTAAAAATACAGTTTTTAATAGCAAAATGAGCATGAATATTATTTATGATATCTGAATGCCCGAACTTGGGTATAAGAATTCCTTCACGAATATACTGGCACATTTAAATAATTTATAGATTCATTTTTCTAGTTTTGTTGTCGAGTGCGTTTGCACGAATATCAAGAAAAGTATTTGATAAAGAAGAGGACAATAATGGATTTTTTTTAGTGGAAAGTATGTACATTTCTCGGGAAGACCTTGAATGGTTACGTGGGGACATCATCTCCATTCAGTCAAATAGAGTGGAGAGGTTATGGAAGAATATACATATAACAACCGAAACGATTCATTTACGTTTTAGACCAGGAAATTTATAATTATTAAATGAAGTAAAGTTTGTCTAAGAATGTCTGGATTAAAACTTGGTGTGAACGGTAAGATATGTACGCGGATCTCTGTTTATAGTGGAAGTATTGTTGCTGGTTGAGAGTGGCATTTTAACAATAGTAGGGGCATACGATGAGAAACTAAAGAGTGTTATAGATAGGAGATTCATGGATTGAAGATGAAAATATGGAAATCGATGGATAATAACACCAACGTACATAGTTATAGGTTGTAAAAGAACCTTAAAACAATGGATGCGTGCATGTGCTGGGGCAAGCAAGGAAACACAGAGAATTGGCTTTTATCATACACTAGCTGACCCGGCAATGCTTCGCTATTGCTAGATTTGAGTATATATGTAGATTAAATTAACATAATTGAAAGTTTGATGTCAATTATTGTATTTAGTTAAAGCACAAAGTATTACGTCGTTCCACCTCACGGCATGCGACAATCGTAGTACCTGATGATTCTATCGTTCTTCGGGCGCGATGCAATCCCACCTCGCAAGGAATAGAGCAGGTAGTATTATTTTAGGATAAACAGAGCAACAGGAGCTAACGCCATGTGGCGAAATTCGAGGCCCCAACGCCCATGTCACTCTCAGCCCGGGCTATCGCCCGGTTTCCAGCCGAGACTGCGTGGAAGTGGTGACAACCGAAGCCTTGAGGGTGATACAGTGGCTCCCTGAGAGGATCCCACTCCCCACGGAGACTCACTGTCGCGCTCTCCGTTACCAAGCACCGAGGTCCTCACTATGGTCCTGATGCCCTGGGAGCAAGCCACACCAACCCGACTCCGGCCCCTCGGCCTTGTATTTAGTTAAAAGTAGATATTTACATACATATTATAATTTTTATGTTTTGGATTACATAAGTTGTGATTACTGTTTTATTCAGTTTTTAAATCATTGCAATGCTCTTGGATATACAATGTTTTTGGTGATTCCATTTGGCATATATACAAACAAATCCGTTGGTTTTCCTACACGGGAGCATGCAACGTATAATTGTCCATGAGAAAAACATGGATTCTCCAAATTCAATCCACATACTTGCAATGATTGACCTTGTGCTTTGTTTATCGTTATTGCAAAAGCCAGTTTAATTGGAAATTGCAATCGTTTGAAATGGAATTGCATATCTGTTGGTATCATTGGTATACGTGGTATAAGCACATCCTCTCCTTTGAATTTACCAATTAAAATTGTTGCTTCAATTACATTCTTTAATAATCTTTTGACTGCCAATCTGGTACCATTGCAAAGACGGGGTGGGTCAATGTTTCTAAGAAGAATGATAGGAACACCAACCTTCAGATTAATGCTGTGTGGTGGCAATCCAGATAAATCAAGTGAATTTAAGAATTCAGTTGGATAATTTACTGCTTCATCTTGATCTATAACAGTATCTATTGATTTATAGGTAGCTGTTTCTCCTGGTAACATATGTTGAATGCTGATATTAATGAAATTTACATCCACATTTTTCGCAGCTAATATTGCACGTTCACTTAACCATTGATGACTTTTGTAATTTTGTTTGATATCTGGAAATACGCATTGAACCAATTCTTCCTGTGAGTGAGTGATACTGTAAAAGTCTCTTGGTAATTTAATGCAGCCTGTTGTTTCTTCAGTTGTAATTTTTCCATTTCCAATATCCAATAACTGTATTGCAAAATGTTCTGCAGAAAGATCGTTTTGTAGTTTAACACGCATGTTTGTCGTCAATGAAAATTTATTAACATGTCTCCACAAATGTGATGCTTTTAAACACGCATTTAGTTCATCAGCTGGTGTTGAACGTGGAATAACAGGTAATGTCTGTCGAAAATCACCTGCTAATAATATTAGCGCACCACCGAATGGCCGTTCGTTTCCACGTAAATATTGCAATGTTCGATCCAGTGCTTCCAACGATTTTTTATGCGCCATTGTGCACTCATCCCATATTATTATCTTGCATTGCTGGAGTACTTTACTCATTCCTGATGTTTTTGAAATATTGCAAGTTGGTGTTTCACAGTTTTGTATATTTAATGGCAATTTAAGTGCTGAATGTGCTGTTCGACAACCATTCAAAAGAGTCGCCGCAATTCCAGATGATGCGATTGCCAATGCGATGTTATTTTGTGCACGTATGGTTGCCAGTACCATCGAAATAAGAAATGTGTTTCCTGTGCCGCCTGGCGCATCCAAGAAATAAATTCCACCACTTTCCTCATTTGTTACTCGCATTATCGCATCATAAACGTGTTTTTGTTCTTGAAGTAGTCTTTGAATATTTAATTGTACAAATATATTTAATTCATTGATATGAAAATTTTTTTCGCGTTGTAATTCAGTATGAAATATGTCATTAGCTGGTCGATTAGGTGATGTCATTCCCAGTTGTGACAATGCTTTATTAATGATTACCAAACAATTGTTTTCTATCAAAATCAATGCTTCATTATACATTTCTGGTGTGAATTGCATGTCGCGGTTTAAACATCTTATACGAAGTCGATGCAGAATGTCTTCAGTCATAAAATCTTTATATTTTTCCCACAATTCCTTCGGATTTGATGGTGAACATGTTGATAATATGATTGCAAATAAAGCGCGTATTTGATTTGGATGAGCAGAAATTGTCGCATCAGCTAGGGAACTATCCCATTGTGCATCGTTTTCGAGTAAATTCAATTTTTGACATGCTTCTCTATATGTTGCACACAAACGACCATCAACTGTTCTTAAATTTTGGAATGATGTCGGTCCACGAACGTTCACCAACAACAAACGCAAATAATAACATTCTGCCTGATTTGGATGAACAGTATATAATCTTCCCAAAGCATCTGTTGAAAATAAATTTTGATGACCTTCAACTTTTTTTCCCTGTAGGCGTCGTTGGAATTCTTTTTTTGATGCATTCCAAGTGAAATATGTTGGTACGTCTGAATATAACAATGTTTTGGCAAATGTATCAGTTCGGCATAGTGAAAAAAATGCTGTCAATGTTGTTGTTGGTGGTGTCGCTGCTTTTTCAAGTGCATTTTCTGTTGTGAAGTAAACTCGTTGCCCATTTTCGAGATGAACTGCCAAATGAACAACTGTTGGGTGTCTTTCATGAATTGGAAATGATAAAATACGCCACACTGCTTCATTGCTACTAATATACCGTCCAAGTTGATACTGTTTGATTTCATCAACAGATCCATTCTCACTTGATACTCCAAAAACAGCCATATCACTACCTTTGTTGACATATTTGCAAATGTATTTGATTGATTTTACAGAATTGCAATATTCAACATTGATGTGCGCTTTGAACGTTTTGGATAATAGTGGAGAATATGGGACAACCCAACGATTATCAACTTCAATGTCTTGATTTCTGACTTTTAAAATTATTGATTTACCATTTTCATCGGTTGATCGACGACGATATTGTGGATAACCATCATTGCCGGTAATAGTTTCTGGAAGCAATGCTCTTGGATAACGTTTTGTGCATTTTCTATCAGCCATACATGGTGAGTTCATGTTGTGAACACCGCATGGACCATGAATCATATTTTTTGTTACAATTTCAAATAATTCAGGATCGACAGTTGAATCAGGAATTTCTGCTGAAATCACGTTATCAATCTCGTCGGGCGTAATTTTATTGATCAACCAAATCAAAATATGGGCATGTGGTAATCCTCTTTTTTGCCATTCCACTGAATACATCCAGCAACGTGTTTCTCCGAACACATGATGTTTAACAATGAAGTTCATTAATGATTTCAATTTCTGCTTGAATACCCGTGCAGTAATGTCATGACGATTTTGTGACGATTGACCGGGCAATAGATGTTCTTTGATTTCAGTCCATGCTGGATTACAGGTGAATGTAATGAACAAATCTGGACGACCGTATTGACGAACATATGACATTGCATCTTGTGCGTATTGATGCATATGACGTGGACTGCCTGTATATGTTGCCGGTAATATTGTAATTTTCCCAATATCATTTACATTGCCGTCATTGTTTATTGCATCACGCAAATGTATGTATTCTTCAGAACGTAGTTTTTTCTGATTCATGCGAATATATAACAAACGTTCAGATTCAATTTTTGCATACATGTCAACAATATATTGATGAAACAATTGACGGCATTTTAAAATGTGATTTTGTTCGTTTTCACGAATCATCAGTCTATATGAATAGTAATTCATAGCACTGACCTTTTTGTTTGTATCTTCACCATTTGCCGGATTGATCATTTTGATGTTAAAATGGTATCCATCTTCTCCTTGCCAGAACAATATTGGATACTGTAATGCGTCGTAGGAGCGGTGAGTATCTGCAACACGTTGAAGACGATTATTTCGACGATGAAGTACGATGTCGCGTGATTCAAATTGTTCTCCAACAATGACTATTGCCACTTCATCGTTTGTTGGAGCATTAAATCTTCTGGCGTGTTCTCCAACAGGTGTCTTGTCAGCTCGAATCACAATTTTATGGTCATCGGATGGCATTAGTTCAATGGCCGTTTTGAACAATTTTATCAATTCGTTGTGCTCATGAAATAATTGTTGCAACGATTCAACTATTTCTCTTCTATTGGCTTCGTTAATTTTACAACGTTGACTTACTTGATCACTTGAATTTCCAATAAAATATATTTGCAAAAATTTGTGGTCATCATCCATAAATGGTAACAAAGAGCCTGCTGTATGATATATTTGTCCTTGAATCTTGAATGTTGGCATGTAATTCTCAGTTATTATATTCGTTGCACCAAACGAAGTCATTTGAAAGCATGTGTTATAATTTCGTATGTTATTCAAAAAATGCTTTGATTGTGTTGTAGTACCAGCGACTAATGACAACAATGGCTCAAGTGGTGTATTCAATGGTGGCAATTTAACTTTACCATTCAAACAACACATCCCAGGTGCTTCATTCTTGAATTTTAATGCGTTGCAATGTGCGCAAACTTTATTCATTCTTTCAACAACCACAACTGGATGCAAGCTATATTCAATATCTGAATTATATTGGAACGCAATACGATCAAGTTTAACCAATTGATTTAATCGATTCATTTGCATACGTAATCGACTACTGTCACTATATAATAAAGATTGTCTTAATTCCCTAATTCTTACTCGACTTGCTTCATTTCGTGCTTCGTGTTGTTGGGATGATTCAGTAGCACGTGACTGTGACATACGTAATCTATTTTGATTATTTCGTTGTGCTGTTTCTTCTTCTGTTTCATTTTGCCTTTCTTCTCGTCTTCTCTTAGCTACATTTGTGGAACGACCAATATTTTGTCGTTTCGGTGGCATTTTTAACAACAGCAGAGCTACAACTGCAGAGTCGAACAGTCAGAATTCAAAATTTAACCTATAAAAGTCCACAACCAAGAATTCAAAATTTAACCTATAAAAGTCCACAGCAAATATGACGATAAAACGTTCAAAATATCTCTGACGTCGAGCTTACAGAAAGCACGTCTTAAGGGGTGTATTCCCTTCCTTCAAAAGTCAGGAGTCTCCCTCAAGAGTAGGGGGCCATTGACCTTGACCCTCCCCTCCCTCAAAGGAATGTCTAACATGAGAGAGGAGCATGAGATTAATCTACATGAGAGGGGTGGCTTTCAAGCGTTGTTAGGTGCTGCCATCCATACGTTTTTTTTTTAAAGTAGAAGGTGCATAGATATCTGAATAGACGGCGAACGAAAAATATTTTTAACTTTCTTTCTACTGGTTAGATAGAGGATTTTAATCGCTTTAAACCTTCACGGGACAACACGGAACATTTTGCAAAAAACCGCGTGTAAATCGGTCCAGTAGTTTTTTATTCTATAGAGAACACACATACGCACATTGGCATTTATATATATAGATTTATTTGACAATGCTAAAAATTCTTTTAAAGTGAAATTAATAACAGAGTAAGGTTACCCTTCATATTATAATTAATACATGAGGAATTGTGTCTACATGAGGAGACCAAATATTCGAACAAAGCAATTATTCCTAGGATCTTTCGGGAGGCACTTACTACTGTTGAAGAATACAGCAATGAATGATTTCGCTGACAGGGACCCACATCATGTCATATGCAGCAGCATCTTGTTAGATTCCAGGACTTTCCGCTAGACTCCGAGGCAGCTCAATCAGCCTTCTATAACGTGCGAGCTCCAGGGTACCGCAAGCGAAATCTGTCGACCTTCTCTCGTTTTTGTTTTCTCTTGGAGGGGCTGTTGTCCGTTTACCGGGGCCGTTTTGGCGAGCCCCTTTTTCTCCCATTGGACAGTGGGCTACCTTTCTCTTAGCAGTCCCTGCCCCAATTGGTCCCTTCTTTCACTGCTCCTGTTCACAGTCTACCAAATACCTCCCCACCATAATTTTCGTTTGAAATACAACTTTGATCATTATCTGAAAGTTTTATTATGGGTCTTAAAATAACGTCACTATGTATCTTGCAATATTTATAGTCTTTTGATTGCTAGCAATGGCCATACAGCAGCTTTTCTTTTACACGCCACTTTAGCGTTCAAGTCTGTATTTATTTTTTTGGCCTCTGAAGTTGTTATAAGACTTTTATTATTGACCGTCTCTCGACTACACACCGCGGGGCGTTCTAACATTCAGAGCTTCTACAACGGTCACACAATATGGAGTTCTCAATCTTTGCATTCTCAATTTAAATTATTATTTTTTCTCCATATAACACTTTCTCCTATTTCTGATAGAACATTCTAGATATGCGCTGGCGTCTTTGTATGGTCCAAAAGGTAAGAAACTGTATATAAGAGACTTTCCATGGTCGATGAATCATCGGACTGTATATTGGAATAAAAATGGTAGAACTTAACAGTAACACGTAGTATTTATTTAAAACTTATTAGAACATAGCAGAACATGTTAGAATATGGGAGCAACCGAGTCATGCAAGAGCTCGTGTCTCAACCAACTATGGAACTGAGCAGACAAAATGCTGACTACAAAGATAGCGCCAACATGGCGAGCGCCTAGCTACTGCCCGTTGCAATTAGGGTTGCCCGATGAACTTCTTAGCAACCGTAATGCGATTCATCGGGATTAACAGTTTTCATGGTTGTATTTTTTATAAAAAAACGAAAAAGTCTGTTTTAGTAACGAATTTATCACTTTCTCTCTCGTTTTTTAACATGGCAGTATATTTATCTTATTCACAGGCCGGTACAGTTGTTTGGATTCTACCTGTATAGATTTCTTACTTATTAAAAATATTGCTTTTCCAAATTAGGAATGTTTACAAATCAAACTAAGATTGTTAAATAGAACTGTAATTCTCATGAATATTACCATTACACAGTTTACATTTTACTTTTTATTCATTCTAGAAAATCATGAAAATCCCTCCCAGAAACCCTTTATAAATGTTTTATTTGATCTCTTTAAGAATCTAGTCAGGATTGAGAAAAAAATAGCCAAAACTATCATAATAAAGTCCTTAAGCTCTTTATTACAAAATTCTTAGGCTTAAGCTTCAAAAAGGGATTTATTACACAGAATATTTTACATTATCTTTTTAGCTATAAAATATTAAGTATATAGTTATAAATATAAAGGGAAAAGTTTATCTCTAATCTGTTCTTTTCTGATAACTTTTAATCTGAAACATGTATTTTTTTTCTTTAAGACATTCCAAGAAGAAAAAAAATATAATCATTTGTAAAAACAACTCAGAAAACATCTCTAAGAGCGCAGAAGAAAAGGGAAATATTAAAACATTACTTCTGCAAAACTGCGGTAATTGACATTCTTTGTCTTTTGCGAATCACAAGAAAATCTTAAGAGTGCATCTAGTTGTCAGCTATTAAGTTGTTTTGTTTGCCCCGGCTTATCCGATTGCGTGCCGTTGCCATGACAATATCTCATTGACAATTATTCATCGCGTAATCATCGCCCCGTCTGTTCTCTATCTCCGTCTATCTCCAGTATACAAACAAACCTTTTGTGTTCTAAAATAATAACGCGCAGTTGAGTTATTAAAAGTTGCGAGAGCAATTATCTCGCAAGCTTTCTTAATGGTCTTTATTAATGGAGAAAGTGGCTTATAATTGTAGTATTTTGCAGACGTTTATTGCTTTAACAATCAAATATAAGGTACTCATATGGTATATATACATATATACTTACATACATATATATATATATATATATATATATATATATATATATATATATATATATATATATATATATATATGTGTGTGTGTGTGTGTGTGTGTGTGTGTGTGTGCGTGTGTGTGGTGAAAAAGAGCACGTTCTCCTAAATTACTGTTAAAACGTACTACAAATTCCCTTTTTTTTCTTTCTTTTAATAAACCACAACCCCCTCTTTCAAATTGCGATATAGGAATAATGCAACTGATTATTAATATTTATCCATAATGCACGTGCATAACAGTAATTTAGGAGAAGGCGTTTCTTTCGTTACACACAGACACACACACGCATATATATATATACACTGCTGGCCACCCAAATTGCAACACCAGGAAAGAGAAGAGATATCACAACAAAATTTATTTTGTAGATAACATGTTGACCAAGTATCAAATGATTAAATTTATAGACTTCTGTGAAGTGTGGTTTCTGCCAAAATCAGTAGCCAGAGTAGCCGCCATTGTTGGAGATCACCGCTGCCACACGCCTCGGCATTGATTCAAAGAGACTTTGGATGAGTTCTTGGGGTACAGCAGACCAAGCAGCTTCCACACGTTTCTAAGTTGATCTGCTGTGGCAGCTGGGGATGGAATCTGGGTCAATCGTAGAGCAACCATGGACCACATGTTTTCTATCGGTGAAAGATCCGGAGAGCAAGGCGGCCAGGGAAGCAATTTAATCTGGCGATTGACGAAGAACCGTTGGACAATGCGTGCCACGTGTGGTCACGCATTATCCTGTTGAAATATGGCTGTGGGCAAGCCCTGGAGGTAAGGAATGACAACTGGCTCCATCACCTCGGAGATGTAGAGCTGGCTGTTTAAAGTACCGGCAATGCATACTAGAGGTGTGCGAGAGTGGTATTCAATACCGCCCCATACCATAATACCCGATGCAGGACCAGTGTGGCGGTGCATAACGCAGCTGTTCAACATCCTCTCTTCACGGTGTCTCCAGACTCGAATGCGACCATTGTGGTGTTGCAGACAGAAGCGTGATTCGTCGGAAAAGACAATTTCATTCTATTCTGCCGTCCACATCCTTCTGTCATAGCACCATTGGCGGCGGAGACGTCTGTGGTTCTGCGTCAAGGGTAGACACAGCAATGGACGTCTTGCGGACAGACCACTCTGCTGTAAACGGCGTCGAATGGTATTGAGCGATCCGTCACTGCCATGCGCACAATTTGTCTGTCATCACGTGAAGTGGGGCGCTGAGGTGGATGCGATCGAACACGCCGGTCCGTCGTACCCTCCTGCATCCAACGATCAGATATCCGCATTACAGTTGTTTGGTTTCGTCCAACACGACTACCGATTTCCGTGAAAGGTAATCCACAATCTCGGTAGGCCACTATCCTTCCTCTGTCGAACTCGGATACTTGATCAAAAGATGATCGCTGTTTTCGACGAGGCATAATTGATCGTTTTTTTGAAAAAACCACAAGAAAAACACAATCGCCGAACTTGAAATCGTCGAAATCTCCAAGCCTTAAGTAGCGCTTTGAAGTGGTGCCACAGGCGCGCGTGATGTGTGTCTGCCCTGAAATTCTAATCATTTGCATATCTCACCTCCGCTAATGCATGTTGTAAATTTCGTGTTATTTGCATGTTTCCTTCAGGGTGATGCATTTACAGTGGCCAGTAGTGTATATATGTATGTGTGTGTTTGCATATATATGGGAAATTCAATCCCATCTGCATCTTCAAACGTTACGCGGCGCTACTGTCTGTGTGACGTCAGTGCGTGCGCCCGCATGATGTATTCCCGCCTTATCAGACGATCGCTGTACGCCGAGATGGGAAGACGTCCCTCTCGAGCTGTTTATTTTCATTTTTCTATTATTTAGCTAATAAAGGATGTTTATATCCAATGTTGCTGTGGTCATTTCCTCCCCACATTTCGGGGCTCGGCCTTTCCTTCGCTTTCCCTGCGTGAATTGTTCCCCCTAGACCCGTTTCCCGTTTAAAAAAAAGATGTATCATCCCAGCAGACGGCTGTGGACACTTTTGTTTTTGAATTCAGTTGTGGCTGACGTGCCAATTGCAGCAGACGGCTGCTCTCACCAAGGATATTTATTTTGATCTACTAAATATTCTACGAGAAGACCTGTAACAAACCAACGAATCTACAATCTTTTCGCCACGGACGTTGAAATCGAAACGAAATAATTGCTGCAGTGCTGAACTGTGTAACCATCGATAAGTTAATGTCATTCCTATACTACTGGATATACTGCCATTCTACTGGATAACGTTTAAATAGTGACATTCACCTATATTAAAAAAAAAAACTGGATTTTCGTGGACTATTCTTCCTATTGTCATTGGATACCTTTCGAGCCACAAGGACTGTTCCCTTAAGCGAGGTAGGCCCCATTTTTTTGTTTTCCCGTTAGTTTGTGTTTCAAAATTTCGTACTTTCTTAAGTTTAAAAATTTTCCCCTCAGTTGTGTTATTAATTTGTTTCAATTTTCATTATGGCCCTAATCTTAGGCGATATTCCTCTCATTGCTAACTCCCTCACATACGGAACAACCCAAAACGTAAAATTATTAAATAAAGTACTCGGTTATACCGAATTCAACCACTCATCGCGAAAAAAAATGTGTCAATTTTCCTCATTCCCCTCAGAATTCGATGTCGCGAAACATAAAGAATGCTTAATGAAGGATCTTTCACTCGCAGATTTTATTTCTGTTGCTAATTCATTACATTTAGATAATGTCAGTACTAACAAAATTGAGTTATGCGATAATATTCTTTATGCCCTATCCGATTTGTCCAAATTTCAAAATTCTTTAGATACGAGTTTTTTATGCGACGCTGAAAACGAAATTACTCTTTCTTCTGAGTCTACCGCAAGTGATTCGAATGTAGGTCAAAGTACTTCCAGCCCTTTACAAAACTTTCCCGCGTTTCAGTCAGATACCCAGACTAAACAACTGTGGCTTGACTCCTCTCCTAGCAGAAATGATGTTTTGATAAACAATAATGTTTTGAGTCCCGATTCTATGAGCTCTCACTTCTGGTTGTTGTTGCGAGACCTTTCAACCTCGTGTCGCCGGTTCACAGGCAATAATTTATATTCCGTCCACAATTTTTTTGCCAACGTAGAGGATAACTTTAATTTATTTCCCACTATCAGTGATCAACAAAAATTGGTTTTTGCCAAACGCCTCATTACAGGACCTGCTAAAACTTTTTTGTTTTCTCAAAGCAATCTGAATTCGTATGATTCATTTAAGACCGCGTTAATAAATGAATTTTCTGATAGAATCACGTCCATTGAAGTACATAGACAACTCGAAAGACGTCACATGCATTCTAATGAAAGTTTAATGCAGTATTTTATAGCGATGCGTGAAATTGCAAACCGCACTACTAATACTATTGATGAATGTTCCGTCATTCAGTATACTATACAAGGAATACAGGGTACAACATCAGATAAAATTATTCTTTACGGTGCAAAATCTTATACCGAATTCAAAGAAAAACTCCGAACATGCGAAACCGTAGTTAGTCAAAAGAACACAATTGGTTCGAATTTTCGGCGTGCCGGCGATGGCCAAAGACGCGGCACGGAACCAAACACTTCACCACAAAGACGTGACTCAAAATTTACTGTTGCTAGCTCAGCAAAATCTCATCAAAGCTGTTTTAATTGTAATGCAATTGGACATATCTCAAAGACGTGCCCTAGTCGTTCTCTTGGCCCTCGTTGCCTTTCTTGTAATTTATTTGGACATAAGTCCGCGGACTGCCGCCGTACTCCTCAAATTGAAAGCTCCGCGACGCATGACGGTGTCAACACGGTGCATGTTGTTACTTCTCCCACTAATATATGCAAAACGGTTGTTATTTTTGATAATACATTTTCGGGATTAGTGGATACTGGCAGTCATTCGACGCTTCTTAAACATTCCGCGTGGATTAAACTCGGATCACCACCGTTGACGAGTAGCACTACTATGCTAACTGGTTTTGGTTTTTCAAAAACTCAAGTAATTGGTTCTTTTGCTTCCGAAATTAAAATAGATGATCAAATTTTTCCAGCGAATATCTCCGTTGTTCCAAATAATTGTATGACTTTCGATTTCATACTAGGTTGCGATGTAATTCAACAGGCGAATTTAACTATTACACCTGACGGTGCTATGTTTTCAAAAATTTCAAAACCTGATGATCCTGCCGTACATGACGATTTTGTAATGACAATTTCAACCGATCCTCCTTCTTTTGATATTGGTCCTAACATTTCTCGCCAAACCCGTAATGACGTTGAACAGCAATTGTTAGCCTACAAACCTAACAAAACGAAAACTGCAAACATCGAACTTGATATAACGCTTACTGACGATAAGCCAATTTTCCATACACCCCGACGCTTACCATTTGCAGAACGTGATATAGTGGATGCTCAAATTGACGAATGGTTAACAAATGGAATTATAGAACCATGTTCTTCCCCCTACGCTAGTCAAGTCGTTGTCGTTCGTAAAAAGAACGGTCAGCCGAGAGTTTGCATAGACTATAGGCAATTAAATCGTAAGTTAGTTAAGGATCATTACCCTTTACCTTTGATCGACGATATTTTGAATCGTCTCCAAAATGCCAACATATTCAGTACACTCGATTTGCGTAATGGATTTTTTCACGTCCCCGTAAACGAAAAAAGTCGTCGTTACACCAGTTTTGTGACACATTCAGGTCAATTTCAATTCCGATATATGCCATTTGGATTAAGCTCTTGTCCTTCTGTTTTCATGCGATACATAAATGCCGTTTTTCGTGACCTTATTGCCAAAGGTATTGTACTCCCATACATGGATGATCTCATCATTCCAGGGAATAATGAGTCTGAAGCTCTTGAACGTCTGAACACTGTTTAAATTGTAGCTCGTGATTATGGACTTGACATAAACTTTAATAAGTGCCAATTTCTGTATAACAAAATTGAATTTCTAGGCCACATTGTGGAGCACGGAAAACTGTTCCCCTCCTCCTCCAAAACTAAAGCCGTTCTTAATTATCCTGATCCCAAAAACACAAAAGATGTCCAACGTTTTTTAGGTCTTACTGGATATTTTCGTAAATTTCTTCCCTCTTATTCTACCATAGCAAAACCCCTTAGTGATCTGCTTCGTAAGGACACCCCATTTCAATTTCGGACTGATCAGAAAGCTGCATTGCAAAAATTAAAACACCTCCTTTCCCAACAGCCCGTTTTAAGTATTTTTAACCAAAAGAGTCCTATTGAAATTCACACTGGCGCATCAATTGATGGCTTGGGGGCAGTCCTGCTACAAAAATCCAAGCATGATAATTGTTTCCATCCCGTCTACTACATGTCCAAGAAGACGTCGGGCAACGAACGCAAATATACAAGCTACGAACTTGAAGTTCTCGTCATTGTGGAAGCACTTAAAAAATTCCGTATCTACGTTCTTGGTTCACATTTTAAAATAGTTACTGACTGTAATGCATTTGTGAAAACCTTAAGTAAAAAAGAACTTAACTCACGTATAGCTCGATGGGCATTGTATCTTCAAGACTTTGACTACGAAATCGAACATCGTACAGGTTCAAAAATGGCTCACGTTGATGCCCTTAGTAGAAGCCCATGCTGCATGGTTATTCAGGACAGTGTCCTTATACGATTTCTTAAAGCACAACAATCAGACGAGCATATCGAAACTATAAAAAAATTCTTTCAACCGCACCATATGACGACTATATAGTTAAAAATAATCTGCTATATAAAACTGTTCAAGAAACTGATTTACTTGTAGTGCCCGAAGGTATGCAGGCGAACATAATTCAGGCAGCTCACGAACGAGGCCACTTCGCAGTACTACGCACTCAAGAACTGTTGCAAAAAGAATATTTTATTCCGAACTTGAAAGAGAAAATACAGCGATGCATCAATAACTGTGTCACATGCATCCTCAATAACAGAAAACCCGGCAAGCAAGATGGAATGCTGCATCCCATCGAAAAAGACGACACACCCCTGCACACGTACGATATTGACCATCTAGGCCCACTGGCCAGTACATCTAAGCGTTACAAGCACATTTTTGCAGTTATTGATTCATTTACTAAATTTGTGTGGTTATACCCAACCCGGTCTACAGACGCCGCTGAAGTAATCAATAGGTTGGAAACCCAAAGAGCCGTCTTCGGTAATCCGTCCCGGATAATTTCAGACAGAGGTACATCGTTTATGTTGACTGCATTTCAAGAGTATTGTGAAAAACAGAATATACGTCACATTGCTGTTACTGCTGGATTTCCCAGATCGTACGGTCAAGTTGAACGTCTCAACTCCGTCATCATCGCCGTACTTTCTAAACTCTCTATCGACAACCCGGAAAAATGGTATTCCTATGTTCCAGCCGTTCAACAAATTATCAACTCCACCTTTCAATGTAGTATCAATTCCACTCCATTCGAAATTCTTTTTGGGACTAAAATGCATTCTCCCCATGACATCAAAATTGTTGATATGATCAACGAGGAAATAAATTCTACATTTCTCCAAAAACGTGATGATCTCCGTAAAGACGCTAAACGAGAAATATGCAAGGTTCAAGACGAAAATCGTCGTACTTACAATCTAAGACGCAAACAAGCTGACGCCTTCCAACTCGATTACCTTGTAGCAATCAAGCGTACCCAGTTTGGTCCTGGTCTCAAACTCAAACAAAAATTTCTTGGACCATATAAAATTACAAAAGTAAAACCAAACAACACTTATGATGTTGAAAACTGTGCATTCTTCAACGGACCAGTGAAAACATCAACTTGTGCAGAATATCTGAAACCTTGGTCCATTGAGCATATAACTTGATATTTTTATTCAACTGAACTTACTTTTTTTTTACAATTGACAATTGACTCTCAAGAACTTAATTTTTTTTCTCACGTACATAATTTTCCATTTTTTTCTTGTCATCACTAATATTGTTTTTTCTTTTAGTTATTTCGTATTTGCTGTGTCTTTTTTTTGCCAGTTTATTTCCAGCCAACTATGGTATTGTATCACTATTTTCATTTTTTCCATTTTATATTTTGCATTTTTACTGTTATTTTATATTTGTATTAACTGTGTTCTAATGTTTTTGATAAATTTTTGCTGTGTACCTTAAGGCGAGGTCGCCTGTCCGGTCATGATGGCCTAATATATGAAATTCAATCCCGTCTTCATCTCCAAACGTTACGCGGCGCTACTGTCTGTGTGACGTCAGTGCGTGCGCCCGCATGATGTATTCCCGCCTTATCAGACGATCGCTGTACGCCGAGATGGGAAGACGTCCCTCTCGAGCTGTTTATTTTCATTTTTCTATTATTTAACTAATAAAGGATGTTTATATCCAATGTTGCTGTGGTCGTTCCCTCCCCACATAGATGTATATTTATGTATATGTATATATATGGATATATATATGTGTATGTATGTATGTATATATATATATATATATATATATATATATATACTAGCATTATTGCTCGGCGTTGCCCGGGTAGATATATAGATATAAAATTTTTCCTGCATTCAATCAAAAAAATACTGGGCTGCACCCCTCCACTCTTCATCATCATCTCAGACAGAATGCGCTTAGCGCGTTTCTACTGAAATGATACACAAACAATAAGAATGAAAGAAACTTTGAGCCTGCGGACCTTCGTCTGATATTATTGAGAATTAATAACACCGTTTTGCGGGATTCGCGCGTTTAGATTGCATAAGTTTACTGTTTAATTATATTTGTTAGATACTGTTTAATTAGATTTAATTAGATTTGTTTGATCCACTGTTTAATTAGAAATAAGTTTTATAATTTACATTTGTTTTTATTATTTATTTTTCCCTTAAAAATACACTTTTTTCCACATCACCCAAGAGGTACAGTGCAAGATGCGTTATCCCCTTTATTTAATCAAAGTAAAGCTGTGTCCACACTTTTGCGCTTTTGCGTTCGCTTTCGCTTTCGACATGTCGCACGGAGAGAGAAATGTGAGGCATGCTCAGAGCGATGCGTCACCACCTGCAAATTCCAGGACAGCGCATGCGTCGCAATAGAGCACGCGATATCGCAAGCGTATCCAACCCAAGTGGATTTTCTTGCAGAATTCCATGCGCTTTTCTATTCTGTAAGGCAGTTTTCAAGCCAGTGTTCAGAATGTCGCAGTCTTCGGAAGAAATTTAAAATTTTATTGATGATTACAGAAACTTCCCGGCATTGTGGGGAGGTCAACCACTCCGCATGCACAAATAATATTATTATTACATTTAATACATTTAAAATAATTATTTAATAATAATTAATGTGTATTGTTTTAAAATTAAAACTAAATGTATTTTTAAACAAAGCAAATTGAAAAAAAAATTTAAAAGCTTGTACTATATCATTGAAATTTTCTTTTTGAAATACAGAGAGAAGATTTCAAAAATGCGCATCAGCTAATTTGTTATTATAAAATTACTGAATAAAATATTCCCCATAGCTTATCATAAGTATTAAAGACACATTTTGAAAAAAAAATAGATGTTTTAGTATTATAAAAGGAGGTTACAACCTGAATTCGCGTTTTGCGTGACATAATTTGCCCCCCCCCCCATGCCATGCATTGCCTGTATCCAAATTCGTAAGATCTTGCACATATCATTTTCATTTGAAGCGAAATATCATCAACACATTTTAAATGTAGGCATTTTTTAGTCCATCATGGTTTTCTCGTCGTGTTCTTCATTTAACCCCATTTTAAAGAAAAGTGAACGATTTTAATTAATAACAAAATATACTTCTTAACTTCTTACATATGTAGGATTTTTTTTTATTACATATGAAAATTCAAAAGTAATTCTCCACGACCCGCTTTGCTCAGAAAAGAAGGAAATGTCTCGGTTTAATTCTTTACTTTATATTAAATAGATTAATATTATATATATATATATATATATATATATATATATATATATAATGATTAGCTAACGATATTTCTTGAATTTTCTGTATACTTCAAAAGTACACTAGTTATCAAAAATTAAGGAAATATCACAAAAAGAGGAATAACACGTTCAAAACTTGGCCAATCTGTTTAAAATTTTAATATGTTGTTAAGTAAAAGGTGCTGAACAATACTACATTATGCTAAAATAGTGGCGCTGCAGTCAGCATACGTCATTTGCGAGGACTATAAAAGTGCTTGTCTCAGAGCAAGGCCACAATTGTCGCTGCGAGGCTGAGATAGACATGTGCCATAGCCAAATTTAACAATGACCTCCAGGCATCATTTGACCGAAGAATTGTGAAGGCGAGCTATTGGGAGACTAGAGGCAGGTCAAAGTCAGTCAGAAGTGGCCAGATGGCTAAATGTGAGTCCGTCTGTGGTTTAAAGACTTTTAAACCACAAAATTTCTAACCTCTGATTCGGCATCCAGGAGGTTCAGCCAAGGACGGCCATACGCTACGACGTGTGCCGATGACAGATTATCATTATGCGCACGAAGGAATAGAAGCTCGCTGCAAGCTCTGGAAGGTTGGTATCAACGTCAACCGTGCGTAGAATGCTTCTCGAAGGTGGTCTTTTTGCGAGGCGACCAGCCCGCTCACATCACGCCATAGACGGGAACGTTTGCAGTGGGCACGTCAACATGTCCACTGGACGCGTGATCAATAGAGGCCTGTTCTCTTTAAGGATGAGTCCAGTTTTAGTCTCCAAACCGATAGTAGGCGTATTTTGATGTGGAGAGAACCTGGAACTCGTTTTTATCCATCACACATCCGTGAAAGAGATGCATACGGATCAGGCAGTGACTGTGTTTGGGGTGGTATCTCTTTGGTTGGAAGGACAGACCTCCATGGCCTTCCCCGTGGAAATGTGAATGCTCACACCTATAGAGATGACATCCTTGATGCTTATGTGCGCTCTTATGCCGGGTCAATAGGTGATGCTTTCGTGCTACAGGACGATAACGCGAGTCCGCATAGGGCTCGCATCGTGGAGGCTTATCTTGAGCAGGAAACAATTCAGCGCATGGAGTGTCCATCTCGATCACCGTACCTGAATCCTATCGAACATATTTGGGACGCTTTAGGACGACGTATAGCTGCTCTCAATCCTCCTCCTAGGACCCGAGCCACGCTTTCAACTGCTTTGCAACAGCAATGGCTCTCACTTCCTACCGAACTCATAGATCGCATAATTGACACCATCACACATCGCTGTATGGGCTGTATTGTTTCTAGGGGGGATCATACGCCCTATTAAAGGTACTTTTCCTATACCAAACTGACACATTCGATTTGTTCATTGTATACATATGCTAGTTTCTATAACACCATAATTGTCTGGCGATTCTTTTTATGCTATTTTATACCTACCTATATGTTGTATAATGTGTATAAGTTTCATTAAATTCTACTCGTAACTTTTTGAGTAATCGCTATTTTTGTGACTTTTCCTTAATATTTGATAAACAGTGTAATATAAATGCTTCTTTTATTGAGAAATAAATTAATATACCAGTTTTATTGTACACTATATATTTAAGAGATAAAAATTTAATAACAAGCAATAATTTTCCGTTTTCTATTCTTAGTATTTGTTTGTTTTTTTACTTCATAAACAAAGCTATAAATTGTAATTCTACTTCTAATAACTTGGCATATAAAAAAACAGTTCTTCTCTATATTCCGTATCATCGGTTATTAATTTCTCTATAAATACATTGATGTAGAACCTACGTGTATAAGAAAAACAATCTCTAATCGATTACTCAGGTACTATGTAAAAAATATTGTTTATATTTATATTTATTTTTAGTCTCATTTAGATCCTTTTCCCCTGCACGTGCACACACACACACACACACACACATATATATATATATTATATATGTATATATACACTGAAGTGCCACTGAATTAGGGATACCTACCTAGTAACGAATTGGGCCTCCTCTGGCCTTGATAACGGCTGCCACACGACGAGGCATATATTCAACAAGTTTCTGGAAACGTTCCACGGGAATGGCTTTCCAAATATTGGCTAAAGCTGTCCATAATTCAGTAAGGTTCTTTGGTGCTGTTTGATGGCCTTTCACGCCTTGTTCCAAAACATCCCAAAGATGCTCAATAGGATTTAAGTCTCGGCTTCTAGGTGGCCAATTCATGACAAAGAAGTCAGAGGAATGCTCATCCAACCAGCCAGTAGCCAACCGGGACTTGTGAGAGGTACAGTTGTCTTGCTGGAAAACTCCATTACCGTGCGGATAACAGAGCAGCATAAACGGATTGAGGTAATCACCCAGGAACTCTACGTACCGAATTGTATTGAGGGTGGTTGCTACACGCACCAAAGATCCCAAACTGTGCCACGAAAAAACACCCCAGACCATGATTTAGCAACCATGCCCTTGTACAGTTCCAGCCAGGCATGCAGGATCCATGGCTTCATGAGACTGACGCCATATTCTCAGCCTCCCGTCGGCGTTAAGTAGTCGGAATCGAGACTCATCACTCCATGCTACTCGCTTCCAGTCCTCTACACTCCAGTTTCTGTGCTCTCTTGCACAGGCAAGACATGCAGCCCGATGGCGAGTATAGAGCAATGGTACTCTCGTAGGTCGACGGCTCCCGAAACCCATACGGTGAAGCGAGCGTTGCACAGTCCGTTTACTGACTGTACGACTGGCAACTTCATTAAACTGGGTGGTAATTTGAGCTAATGTTTGGCTTCGCTGGCTACGTACAATACGCCTGAGCCGTCTCTCACCACGCACTGTCAAGGCTAATTGTCCTTTGCAGTTTGCCCGATCGCTAGTTTTTTCCCACCCTCCAAGTATTCTTGGTATACTCTTGACACTGTCGACCTTGAAAATCCTAGCTGTCTGACGATTTCGGAAATTGAATGGCCCGTGCGTCACGCACCTACGATATGTCCGCGATCGAAGGCGTCTAAATCAGGCAATTTACCCATACTGGCAATTCAAACAACTAATACAGAACAACCACAGTACGCGCTATATATGCAGTTACCACAGCGCCCTCACTTGCGCATACATGATGCGCAGCGCTACATAATTTGCATAGGCTTTGCTATCCCTAATTCAGTGGCATTTCAGTGTATATGTATATGTGTATATGTATATGTATATGTATATTTTTATGTGTATATGTATATGTATATGTATATGTATATGTATATGTGTATATGTATATATGTGTATGTATATATATATATATGTATATATGTATATTTATATATATATGTCTATGTATATATGTATATATATATATATATATATATATATATATATATATATATATATACACTGCCGGCCACTGTAAATGCAACACCCTGAAGGAAACATGCAAATAACATGAAATTTACAACGTACATTAGCGGAGGTGAGATATGCAAATGATTAGAATTTCAGCGCAGACGAACATCACGCGAGCTTGTGGCGCCACTTCGAAGCGCTATTTAAGGCTTGGAGATTTCGACGATTTCAAGTTCGGCAATTGTGTTTTTCTTGTGGTTTTTTTTAAAAACGATCAATTATGCCTCGTCGAAAACAGCGATCATCTTTTGATCAAGTATCCGAGTTCAACATAGGAAGGTTAGTGGCCTACCGAGATTGTGGATTATCTTTCAGGGAAATCGGTAGTCGTGTTGGACGAAACCAAACAACTGTAATGCGGATATGTGATCGTTGGATGCAGGAGGGTACGACGGACCGGCGTTTTCCTTCGCATCCACCTCAGCGCACCACTTCACGTGATGACAGGCAAATTGTGCGCATGGCAGTGACGGATCGCTCAGGCGCATCACGAACTATAGCACAGCACATGCAGTCTGTAACGCATCATCCAGTGTCTGCGCGTACCATTCGACGCCGTTTATAGCAGAGTGGTCTGTCCGCAAGACGTCCATTGCTTTGCCTACCCTTGACGCAGAACCACAGACGTCTCCGCCGCCAATGGTGCGATGACAGAAGGATGTGGACGGCAGAATAGAATGAAATTGTCTTTACTGACGAGTCACGCTTCTGTCTACAACACCACGATGGTCGCATTCGAGTCTGGAGACACCGTGAAGAGAGGATGCTGAACAGCTGCGTTATACACCGCCACACTGGTCCTGCACCGGGTATTATGGTATGGGGCGGTATTGGATATCACTCTCGCACACCTCTAGTACGCATTGCCGGTACTTTAAACAGCCAGCGCTACATCTCCGAGGTGTTGGAGACAGTTGTCCTTCCTTACCTTCAGGGCTTGCCCACAGCCATATTTCAACAGGATAATGCGCGACCACACGTGGCACGCATTGTCCAACGGTTCTTCGTCAATCGCCAGATTGAATTGCTTCCCTGGCCGCTTCGCTCTCCGGATCTTTCGCCGATAGAAAACATGTGGTCCATGGTTGCTCTACGATTGACCCAGATTCCATCCCCAGCTGCCACAGCAGATCAACTTTGGCAACGTGTGGAAGCTGCTTGGTCTGCTGTACTCAAAGAACTCATCCAAAATCTCTTTGAATCAATGCCGAGGCGTGCGGCAGCGGTGATCTCCAACAATGGCGGCTACTCTGACTACTGATTTTGGCAGGAACCACACTTCACAGAAGTCTATAAATTTAATCATTTGATACTTGGTCAACATGTTATCTACAAAATAAATTTTGTTGTGATATCTCGTCTTTCTTGGTGTTGCAATTTGGGTGGCCAGCAGTGTATATATATTTATGTATATGTATATATGTATATGTATATATATACAGTAACCACCGCTTATAGTGATCAGTGGTTATAAGAATCCAGTGACAAACACAGACAGGGACTCTTTTTTCCCACCTCCCACATCCTGGTTGCTGATTCCTGGACCCTGAAACGCATAAATCTTCGGCGAAGTGTCCACTATCACTTAAGCTAACGTGACATTAGTAGATTCAGCACGTTATCAAACCGTGAAACGTAAGCTAGAAGGTGAATCTTCGTCTGAGGTTATTGG